>CM069305.1:12840000-13057500 GCA_035609425.1 Epinephelus awoara
GCTGCGCATGCGTGGAAACCACTTGGAAAACACCTGCGCTGGGATCACAGTCAGACCAAAGCACACTCTTCCACTTTGTCAGTCCATCTCAGATGAGCTCGGGCCCAGAGAGGTCGGTGTTGTTACTGGATGTTGTTTATATATGGCTTTCACTTTGCATGACAGAGTCTTAACTTGCATTTGATGCAGTGACAATCTGTGTTTGCCGACAATGGTTTTCCAAAGTTTTCCAGAGCCCATTTAGTAGTATCCTTTATACAATTACGTCGGTTTTTAATGCAGTACAGTTTGAGGGGTCAAAGGTCATGGGCATTCAGTGTTTGTTTTTTGGTTTTGCCCCTTGCATTGAAATTTCTCTGGATTCTTAAATGTTTTGATGATACTATGGATTGCAGATGATGAAATCCCTGAACTCCTTGCAACCGTGCGTTGAGGAGTCCTCATTCATTCATTTCCCAAAACCCAGGGGGGCTGGAGGCTATCCCAGCTGATGTTGAGTGGGGAGGTGGGGGTACACTTTGGATAGGTTGCTAGACTATCACAAGGCTGACACTCTCTGGTCTCCCCCACAAACTTCTCCATAAACTTCAACTGGTCCAGAACGCTGCTGCCCGTATCATCACCAGAACACCATCCATCAGTCACATCACCCCCGTTTTACGTCAACTTCACTGGCTTCCCATCAAACACCGTTTTAACTATAAAATCCTGCTCCATACATTTAAGGCCATCCACAACCTCGCTCCCTCATACCTCTCTGCCCTCCTACACATCAATATCCCCACCCAGTCTCTCAGGTCTGCCTCCTCCATCTGCCTGACTGTCCCCCCAGGCCCGTCTGTCTACCATGGGGTCCAGAGCCTTCAGCCGCTCTGCCCCTTGTCTCTGGAACTCCCTCCCCCCTGATATCAGGAACATTGACTCGATTTTAGTTTTTAAAGGCACCTTTACCTCAAAACCTACCTGTTTAGGCAGATGTACGAGTGTTACTGTTTCCTCTGTCTTTTAATGCTCTGCTGCAAACTGCACTGTTTTTCTGTTGTGTTTTAGATGTGTTTTAATTGTATTACCTGTATTTTTTATTTATTTATTTATTTTTTATTATTGTTGTTCAGCGACCTTGAGTGCCATGAAAGGCGCCTTGTAAAATAAATGTATGATTATTATTATTATTGTTATTATCATCATTATTATTATTATTATTATTATTATTATTATTACTATTATTATTATTAATATTAATTAGAGTCACCACTTAACCTAACCTGCATTTCTGGACTGTGGGAGGAAGACGGAGCACCCAGAGAAAACCCTAAGAAGTGTAGTTCCTAAACTGCTGGACTGTTTGCCCACACAGGTTTCCACAAAGTGGTGAACCTCGCTCCCTCCTTTCTTGTGAATGACTGAGCCTTTCGAGGATGCTCCTTTCATACCCAGTCATGACACTGTCATCTGTTGCCACTTAACCTGTTTATCCCTCGAATGTTCCAAGCAGGTGATTTTGAGCATTCACAACTTTCCCAGTCTTTAGTTGCTCATGTCTCAGCTTTTTTGGAGCATGTTGCAGACTTCAAATTTAGAGGTTTTTTTTTTTACAGGAAACAAAATAAAGGTTATCAGTTTGAACATCAAATATCTTGTCTCTGTACTGTAGTCAGTTGAATATACGTAGGTTAAAAGGATTTTGCAAATCGTTGCATTCTGTTTTTATTAATGTTCTATACAGCATCCCAGCTTTTTTGGAATTGGGTTGTAGCTTCAGCGTGCTTGATCACTAATGACAAACTTTATAAACAGGGTGTAGCTGCTGACGCAATGATCGGATACTACAGAACGCCTTTGTAACCAAGCGCAGACATAAAAACTGAGTGAACAATGTTTTAACAGATTTTTACAAAGACAGGTTTTGGTGTGCATTATTTATTCATTTTTTGTTAATTACATCATTGATCGAACATATTCAGTGCTGTTGCACCACATGGAATATAGCAGGGTACATATTAGACTCTAGTCTCTTGAATATAACTGAATTGCAGTCATGACAGGCCAAGCAGCATTTCCAAGCCCTGCTGCTCACATACAGGAAGAAGCACACAGTTTATGGGGTTTAGGGTTGAGAGAGAAACCCACACGTGGAGTCAGGTCCAGTTCATCCTCTGAAACTCCAGGAGGAGGAGTGAAACGAAAGTGCTGCAAGAGGGTGGTGAAGAAGATGAAGAGCTCCATCCTGGCCAGACTCTCGCCCAGACAAACCCTGCGACCTGCAAGAGAGAACGAAGGAAGAGCTTCAGGTCATCTGCCAGTAAACTAACAATGAACAGGAAGTGATATCTCATGTCACAAACCTGCAGAAAAAGGCAAGAAGGCTTCTCGCTTGACAAACTTCCCATCCTTGTCCAGGAAGTGAGCGGGATAAAAGCTGTGTGGGTTCTCCCACTCACTCTCATCATACAGGACAGATGCCAAGAGCGAATACACCGTAGTTCCCTGTAGACAGAGACTTTTTAAAGTTTTCTCTCAAGTCAGTCTGGGTCCTTTATACCCAGTGTGTTATTCAGTCTGACCTTTCTAATGAAGTGACCCTGGAAGGTGACATCTTGGCTGGTTCTGCGAGTCACTGTGGGGACAATGTTGGCCAGTCTCTGTGTCTCATGGATGACAGCATCGGTGAAGGGCAGGTTCCTCCTGTCTTTGACCTGCACCTGACGACTTCCTATCACCCTGCTCAGCTCCTCCTGGACCTGGTCTGGGAGTAAAGGGCAGTAAGAAGTAAATTATCTGAGAAACCTTTGATAATTTCATTTCCATCCAAATTCAGAGTTTCTCTCTCTCTATGGGACTTCTGATGATACAATGACCCCTTCTCCCATCTCTCTCTCTCCTACTACTGCTGCTGCTGTTACTATTAGTCATACTTCTACTGTCATTAAACACATATGAGTATTGTTACATACATACACTCTCATATATTAACATATACCTTCAGCATATTGTACCACAATAGCTGCAATTATTATTAGAATATTATTACTTAAGTTAATGTTGTTGTAAGCTGCAGCAACAAACTCTCCCCAAAAAATCCCTTTAACGGGGAAAAAAATGGTAGACACCTCAGGAACAGCAACTGAGGAGGATGGATCCCTCCTCGTCCTTATCCGTTGTGAGGGTCCAAAGGACAGAGGGGATGTCGTATGCTAAATTGTGACTTTTGATATTGGGCTTTATAAATAAAATTGAAAAACTGAACATAAATAACTCCTTACCCTGTATTTGTGGATACTTGGCCATAAGCAGAAGTGCCCATCTGAGAGTAGACGCTGTCGTATCGGTGCCAGCAGCGAACAGCTGTATTACTGTCGCCATAAGATTTTGATTGTTGAAGTGACTGTTCATAATCCCAGAGTCCTGCAGGTAAAATGTATCAGTACAGTTATTAAGATAAAATCTGATACAAAACACAGACAAATTACCTACATGCCATTTCAGCTGCAGGTATAAGGACAGGCCTTTTAAATGAGTTTATTTAAAAGCAATCACATTGAGCCCTTTAAAATAAAGCTGTTTGATAATTTAATTTTAAACACTGTGTGCACTACATAGTCCAAGAGGGACTCAAACATAGAATAAATTATTAAAAAATATATTTATATATTTTGTTGCAAGAAACCATGATATCAGTGTAATAAATGATGCATTTCCCTACCTCCTGAATTTGCATTTGGGCCAGAAAGGCGTCCACAAAGCCTCTGCACATCTGTGGATTGAGGGTCTCTTTCAAATGACTAAATAGCTCTAAGTTATTTTTTTTAGTGAAGGCGGTGATCTGTTGGATTTCCCTTCTGTTACTGGCCCATTTGAAGATCCACGGGAACAGGTCGTACATCTTGCAAAAAAAAAAAAATCAATCAGTAACTTTACAAAACTTCAGCTTTAACTTCATAATAATAGTGACTGACACAGGCTACCTGTATCGATGGGGAGCCCAAAAGTTGAATTCTTTTGTTTGTTCGAGCCACCATGGATGTAAACTTTGGGTCATCGTATTCAAATCTGCTGCCATAAACAATGGAGCAGATGATATTAGAGACTGCACAGTTTATCGATGAGGTCGCATCGAAAGCTTCTCCTGAAACAAGGGAAAACAAAACAAATCAAAGGTACAGCAGATTTTCTCTTTTTTTATTAATTCAACATCCGTGAGACTGAATAAAAATGAGATATTTACCTTTAAATTTCTTAAACACTTTAATGAGGTAGCCAGTTTCCTCAATGATTTTGTCCTCACATGCACTCCTGCCCATCCCAAAGTCTCTGAGGTTAGTTAAGGCAAAGCGCCTCATCTCTTTCCACAATTCACCGTTTGACTGTATGACCCCTGAGATTTAACATATTTTTAAATTAACTGGGAACGAGTGACGAAAAGAAACATTTGCTCAAAGTAAAACACAACACTGAAATTATTTGCTAAACTTTTATTTTTCCTTTCTTACCGTGGCCTTGGTGAGATTCAAGCTGTATTAACGATGGATCTCTTTCACCAAACTCATCAGCGAAGTCCACAAGTGCCTCCTTCACTGTCTTGTATCCTGCCAGGACCACCACTTTCTTTGGTCCCAAATAGATGGTGAACACTGATCCATATTTCTTGGAAAGCTTAAAACAGCAGCATGACTTTTTAGTTTTATAAAACAAACACATAAGAAGGCAGACAATCTGAAAAATGACAGCAACACTGCAGCACACACAATAAATGAGTCTGAAAGAAAATGTTAGTGCTGTCATTGTAAGCGTAGTAAAACCAGTTTTATTAAGAATATTCCAACATATTGTATTGCTTGAACGGAAAGCATTCCTTTTGACGTCAGTGCAACAAACACATCTTAGCCTATGACTTAACAGAAACTTTCTTCCACTCTTTTTATTCTCGTCATTTCTTCACCTTCAGAAGTGTGTTGTAGAGTCTCTTGAGGTCCAGTTGCAACAGATTACCAAGCAGCGGAAGAGGTTTTGGTCCTGGAGGTTCCTTCCTGTCCTCTTTGGAGCTGAAGATAGAGGAGGAAAAGAAATAGACAAGGAACAGGACCACCAGAGTCCCGGACAAGGAGACAGAGCTGGAAGACTGGAGAAATACATCCAATATCTCCATGACTTAAACAATGTATCCTGTCAGCATCAGTTTCCACCCAGAGTCTTTAGCTTTGTGAGTGTTTGTGGCTCCAAGTGGAGAATATGTACAGCCCAAGGGGAGAGGACACCCTCAGAACCTCCCAAAAATTACTGTTTGGTATTTACAGGTCAGTGTTATTTATTATACAGCAGTTACAGATTTACAGTGTTTAACCACTGATAATGTTTTACAGAAAGTACACTGGTCATATTTTAAATGTGGTTTTGATGGATGTAGATGTTGCACGGCTCGGACAAGGCTTGTCGGAGTCTCTGTTACTTGTTTTTCATGGCAGATCCCAAAGCTAAGGAATCTAACGACAGTTTAAGGAGGCAAACTATTGATGGAGAGGGGGTCATCCAAAAAAGAAGTCTGTGTGTGTTATGAAAGGGAATCATTAAATGGAGGCACAGACATAGGTTTGGTTTAAAAAATGGACAGATGATTGATTTAGAGTCATGGTTCATGTATAATCTGTTCACCCTTTGTTTCAGTTTAATTATCAACGCTAGGATTTTCTATTTTGAGTTTGCATGTTCTCTCTGTGCTTGTGTTCCAATGCTCATCTCCTAGTTGTGTGTTTTTACAACGACAGGCACCTCACAGTTGCATGGCTCCACAAACAGTCACGGTCACGTTGCTGTTACAGTGTACAACCCTTTCTGTTCAGACTCATATGTAGCCACGATAATTGACAATGCTTTAAAAATGGATGCATCTGCAAAGGAGCACCATATTTAAAAACATGGCTGCTTCACACACATCCTTTTTCTTTTTTTAAAGATATTATTTCAGGGCATTTTTGCCTTTAATTGAAAGAATAGTGAAGTGTGAAAGAGGGAGAGAGAGAGAGAGGGAGATACATGCAGCAAAGGGCCACAGGCTGGAGTCAAACCCAGGCCACTGCGGCAACAGCCTTATACATGGGGCGCCTGCTCTACCCACTAAGCCACCGACGCCCCTTCACACGCATCTTCAACCTGGCAACACAGAAGATCTATACAGTGCAATTTATCGGCTATTATGTTCATTATCGTAATAGTGTATAATTATAAAAATGTCCCATTATTGGCCATTTATTTATCGGCCTGATATGTAGTATATCATGCATCCGCTCTGCCCACTATTTGAGAATTTACAGACATACAGCACATAGTTTATGACGTGTAGGGTAGCGCATCACGCTCCCAGGTGTATTCAGATTGAGTTCATCTTCTGAAACTCCAGGAGGAGGAGTGAAACGAAAGTGCTGCAGGAGGGTGGCGAAGAGGATGAAGAGCTCCATCCTGGCCAGACTCTCTCCGGGACAAGCTCTGCGACCTGCAGGAGAGAGCGAAGGAAGAGCTTCAGGTCAACTGCCAGTAAACTAACAATGACCAAGATCTAATACCTCATGTCACAAACCTGCAGAAAAAGCCATGAAAGCTTCTCGCTTGACAAACTTCCCATCCTTGTCCAGGAAGTGAGCGGGATAAAAGCTGTGTGGGTTCTCCCACTCACTCTCATCATACAGGACAGATGCCAAGAGCGGATACACTGTGGTCCCCTGTGGGTAACAGAGAAATGATAGGTGATAATATTCCATACCTGCCACCGTTGTGAAAAAGAGGGAGATTTTTTGGGGTATCTACAAATGGCCCACCATCAACGCCCTGCCCCCAAATAACCCTACAACAGAGATGAGTGGAAATACAAGGATGCAAAAGTAAGAGAAAAAATGAACAAACATAAGTAGATAAAAAGGTATAGAGAAAGAGAGCGTGTGAGAGATCGTGGAGCTCAGTGTCACCATTTACTTCTCTGGTTAACAGTGAAGTGTGTGTACTAAGGTTCACACAAAAAGCATTTTGCAGGTTATAAAATGCGAGGCACGCAGCACTGCCTTTTTTTCTTTAATTGAATGCCATTAGTGGAAAAAAAAAAAGCTTGCTGCACCTTTTTATTGTTGCCAGGCAACCACGGACTCAGCTCCTTTTTCTGATCTTCCCATGCAATCAATCTACCGTCTATTTATTTTAGTTATCTGACAGTAATTAATATCTCGTTCCTAAAATGTTCCGGCAGAGGGTTGAGGGTGAGAGGCTGTCTGCAAATATTTTTTGGGGGGCACAGGGAAACAGAGATCTGTGTGGGTACACCAGACGTTAATAAAGAGGGTGGGTCATGGGGAGTACCACCAGTTGGTCCAGGAGCTTCGCTTGATAATGGCTGTTTCCAGGCATTTTTTAGGAGAACGTGGGGGCAGTTTGACATCCTGCTGTCAATCGTCGGGCCGTATAGCTCTGGGTATCCAGCAACCACTACCACCAGTTTTTCCTCTGTTGTTTACCAACTATAAACTTGTTGTTGTGACTGTTAAGGGTTAAAAAATCAGACATAAGTATTCAGAGAGTGTAAAGGGTTAAAATGTGTTACAGTTACAAAGTTATGGGGACTAAAGCACAGTTCATATGAGGCTGTGGCACAGTTCATGGTCATAATAATAAGTTTAATGTGTTTAAAAACAGACAGCCCTCTTTAAATCATTATTTATTGTGTCTAAAATAGTAATGTACTGCATTTTCATTGTACTTTACTTCTTTAATGTGTTGGTGTAATACCTAAACAGGTCACTAGACGGTGGAGCCGAGCTGAACGCAAGCCTAAGTTTTGTGCATCTTTGTTTGTACATACAAGTGGGTTAATATTCCTCAGTGTCACAAACATGTGCCCCAGTATTGAGATAGGAGTGTTGTGAAGATTCGGCAATAATGCACAGTGTGTAGAGTTGAGTGGTTTTGAGGTAACTTGAAATAGAGATATTTATATGATCATG
This sequence comes from Epinephelus awoara, assembly GCA_035609425.1. Lineage (NCBI taxonomy): Eukaryota > Metazoa > Chordata > Actinopteri > Perciformes > Serranidae > Epinephelus > Epinephelus awoara. The sequence continues at coordinate 12,847,983 of CM069305.1, forward strand.
CTAGGCTAGCAGCCCTGTTGCTAATGGGTAAGGTAATGTAGTGTGTTTGTTTTTTTACTAATGTAAAGATACATAAAGTGCAACGTTATTAACTAATAATAAATATTTTCCTGTAGATGTGTGTCGCTGACTTTAAAGGACACTTAATTCATATTGTATATTTTGTTGAGTATTTCCTATGTTAAGGATGCAGAATAATTCTTGCAGCCGGGCTGAACACAAGCTTAAGATTTGTGCCTCTTTGTTTATACATACAGGCATCATGTTTGCTGCTGGCCTAGGTTCCCCTAGACCTGAGGCCAGCAACATGACCACTACAGAAAATTCACCGCCTCTCAAATCATCTCTTTGGACAATGGAAAAAAAAGATGATGAAAAAGGAGATGACGTTGGGCGTTTTTCCGCTTTGAGTACAGAACACAAACGCAAAGCACTTCACAATGCAAAAACGAAGCACAGAAATGCCTCATTTTCATTAAAATCTATTACAAAAAGCTGCTTCCAGCAGGGCCTAACACTGACAAACAGAAAGACAGCTGATTGAAGATGAGTATAGAGGACATGTTATGTGTTTTTTTCAGTTGCACCTTCTTAATGAAATAACCCTGGAAGGTTACATCTTTGGTAGCTTTGTGAGGAAGTCCCATGGGTGCAATGTTGGCCTGTCTCTGTGTCTCATGGATGACAGCGTTGGTGAAGTGCAGGTTCTTCCTGTCTTCGACCCGCACTTGACGACTTCCTATCTCCCTGCTCAGCTCCTCCTGGACCTGGTCTGGAAGAAGAAAAGCTTTTGCTTGTCTGAGGTTAATTTTCTCACAAAGTGTGACTTGGACTGTAGCTTGCTTTTCTGTAAAAGTTGGTGATATCTTTAACTCCTTACCTTGTATTTTTGGATACTTGGCCATGAGCATAAGTGCCCATCTCACTGTAGTTGCTGTTGTGTCAGTGCCACCGCCAAACAGATTCAGAACTGTTACCATGAGGTTTTCATTGTGGAACTGACTGTTGGTAATCCCAGATTCCTGCAGGTAAATGAGATCATTTATTCAAACACGTCTTATTCTTAAATTTGATTTTTTCAGTTGATACAATTGTTTTGTTTGAACCCTTTCATGCATAGTGGTCATTACAGGGGACAGTTATTTAAAAGCCATTTTGTTGTGTATGCATATGTTTTGATGCTATAGTTGCATAGAAACCACTACCCTAGACCCTAGTACATCTTCCCATACCCTGCCACCTACTGGCCAGGTGGTGTAAGAGCAACACAAATCTCTGAAAACCAAGATGGCCGACAGAACGCAAGAAATGTTGTGCAGCTCAGGAATTTATCGCCACTCCTACTATAATAGGCGACACTTGCAGGTAAAAAAAAAATCTGTGAACATCAAGTAACATCCAAGAAGTAATATGATTGTTAAAACTTCTAAGTATTGATTTTATGTCAGGAAGAAATTACAATGAATCATCTGTCCACTAAACTGGACATCATGCAGCACTGACTATATTTTCACTACAATTACTACCATTACTGCAGCCTTGTACTTCATCTGCAGTGACTTTTTGGGCTGTAAATAAATTAATTTCTGTTATCATAATGTTACTTGCAATTTTTTGTGACAAAAACAAAATTTGGACAAGATTTTGGTATTTTAGTAGAAAACTTTAATTGAAGAATATATATATATATATATATATATATATATATATATATATACATAGGTGTGTGGGGGGCTGAGGAGTCAAAAGTAAGGTTCAACACTTTTGCACATGCATTGAATAGTATGAGAGTATGTTAAATGTCAAAGTTTGACCGATCTGCATGAAACTCGGTGAACATAATCTAGGGACCAATATCTAAAGTTCCCTCTTGGCAAAAGTTGGAAAACTTACTAAAACTGAGCTTCTATAAGGCAATGAATATTGCAGAGGGCGTGGCTCATTACATAAAGGTGTGTAACATCTCAAGGGTTTCACCGATCACCACGCAACTTTGTAGGCATATGACCACACATAATCTGAGGGGACCCCTCCATTATTGACCCCATCAAACAAAATGGGGGCGCTAGAGAGCTAATTTCTTATCTAGGCCTAACCACCATATCGATTTTTACTAAACTTGGTAGAACAGGACGCCTCAAGGTGACTGGAGAAGTTTGATTAAGTCATGGTATGGTATGCCTTTCCCATGTGAACTACCAGTGCTCCCCACTTTTAAGTCAGTACAACATATAAACACTTTAACTATCTGCCTCTCAACATGCTACCTCAACTACTAATGTATAGTTTTAGCCCGCTAACTATCCCACTATTGGCAATGGTACTACTGTACTTTCAATCAAGCAATCGTACTATCAAATTCACAAAAACTCTGTCTGAATACATTGCTCTTCTTAATGGGTTCAGTTGACTATTTAATCTGCAATTTCCTATGACCTGTAACCCAAACACACAACACGTGAAACTGTGCGTGAGCAACTGTGCACTCAATGGGTCTCATTCATGAAATGTGAGCAGAAGGAATTTGTGTGTAAGCTGTTCGCAGACGGAAATTTACGTGCATGTCTGCATTCATCAATATTTTAGTAGCTCCGATCTTTTCGTAGCTACTAACAAAATCTACTCCTGCTCCTGACCACTCATAGTGCTTGTGTAAATTTAGTAAAGCACATAAATATTGCTTGGCACTATTGGAGATTACAATTTTAAGTGGTATTGCGCTCTGTTATGTACACAATACACAGATGCCTTTGAAACACGAAATCTAAACATGACAAAATATTAAAAATATAACACATTTAGTTAAATTAGTTGGCAATTAGCAGGTTTAAGATCCAGATTAGGTTCATGATTGTGAATTATCTACGTAAATCGACTCAATAGATTACACGTTCTTTCTACATGTTGAATGATCCGTAATGACAGCTGGATCACAGTCTCTTCAGCCTCGGTGCCTGGGTTCAGCAGGGGCAGTAGGGGCAGCAAGTGGCAGAGCCACGAAGGAGCACGCGCCAGATGAAAGAATTATTTGAGACAACACGGTTTTTGTTTTGTGGCTTTTTGATCATTTGAATGAATAAATGTTTAATTTACGTTGTATAAAACAGAGCTTTAGGCTATTAAGATTCAAATAATTTGAAGACGATGCATACAAAACTGCTGTAGGCTATATGTTATCCATATCATTTGTTAAAATAAATGATAAATAGCTCTACATTCCGACAGCCATCACTGATTTAGAGTTTATCCATTACGCACAAAACATCTCTGGTTTCCTGTTCCCACTTCATTCAGAACCCCACAAATGAATCTTCTGTTTGTTCGCATTTCTTTGCCTCCAGTTTCATATCAAACCATTTATGCTTCACCTCTGACATAGTTCTTTGTACCACGGAGACAACATTAACAGCATCTGTTACCTCCCTCCAGGCCTTCGCTTTGCCTGTCCCTGCCACACCACTACTAACTGAGAAAATAAAATGTTTTTTCTTAAGTCCACTTCACCCAAAATTATTTCGATCTCTGCTTCGGTAAAATTCTTTTCTCTTTCTCTCCCTTTCTTTCTTTGCGTCATGACTGACAGGTCGACTAGATGCACCTACTCCTCCTTATATGGTGGTCATTGGCTATTCATGGGCGGGGATTTATGCTAATTGCTGATTACCAAGAGCGTGCTGTCACTTTACGATGGATTGGCATTCATGATCATACACACGTGTTTACGATCAAATCTGAGTTTCCCGCGGCGTTCCTGAATCCGGAGTAGGTTTTTATTAGCGTAGGCTTTTATGTGCAAATCTACACACAGATTTACTCACTTTTCATGAATGAGACCCAATGGGTATGGACTACTATATAGATATTATTGTTACAACTGTAATGTCTGTGTTGTCAGACAGTATGGGATTTGATTGCAGCTCACATATGTGCAACACGACGGGGAAGGAGTGGAGTGATGGCTGAGAAGCTAGCCAAGCTCATCTGGGTTTCAGGTAAGGCCTGCATTTTTTCTTGCGATGACAAATAAGGTATTTAGTGTATATTCATGCTTGTAAACTGTTATAACTTTTACTTACAGATGTGGTTGCTGAAGAATGCGACACACTTGAATGCTGTGTATATTCAGTTCAATATTAATTAACACAGATTCCCACTATCCCTCAGCTTCATAAACTAAAATATCAATTCTGATAGATATGTTTTCCAACCTTTAGATTTTGCTTTCGGACCAGAAAGGCATCCACGAAGCCTCTGCACATCTGTGGATTGAGGGTCTTTTTCAAACTATTGAATATTTCTAAGTTCTGTTTTCTGTCAAAAACATTCACTTGGTGGAATTCCTTCCTGTCAGCAACCCATTTGAAGAACCACGGGAACAGATTGTACACCTGTTAAAGGAGATATTTGTATTATTTATTGTAATCACATTTAACACAGATTTTATTATGCCAGAGAAACAATTTCTTCATTTCAAGGGCAAAAGCCTTTGTGTAGATTTCAGTCACTATGCTGAAGGTAGAGGTTTCACAAAAATATGATACCTGTATTGAAGGGGAGCCCGCGAGTTTAACCCGTGTCCTCATGCATTCCAACATGGATATAAACTGTGGATCGGCGTATTCAAATCTCTTGCCATAGACCATGGAGCATATAATATTGGAGACTGCGTAATGTATTGGTTGGGTCGTATCGAGAGCTTCTCCTTCAACAAGGGAAAAAAGAAAATGGAAATTATTTCTTTTATATTTTACAGAAAATCTTGCTCACACATGATTATGTTATAATAAGACATTTACCTTTGAAATTCTTAAGCATTTCAATGAGTTGGTGACACTCCTCAATGATTTTGTCCTCACACACCTTCTTGCCCATCCCAAAGTCTTTCAGGTTCGTCACGGCAAAGCGCCTCATCTCTTTCCATATTTCACCATTGGACCATGTAATACCTGAGATGAAATGGTTTAACAAAATATGTTAAATATACAGCTGAGGGTTGAAGGACGAACAGAATAAGGGGAAAATATTTTTCCTTACCATGTCCTTGGCTAAATTCAATCATAATTTGCATTGGATCTCTGTCTCCAAACTCTTCAGCAAAGTTAACAAGTGCCTCCTTCACCGTCTTGTATCCTGCCAGGACCACCACTTTCTTTGGTCCCATATAGACAGTGAACACTGAACCATATTTCTTTGAGAGCTAACAAAAGCAGAACACTGTAATTACATTTTCATTTCATACACACACAGGAGTGACGCTCCACCACCGCTTTTCTCCAACTGAGGAAATAGAATATTGACATTTCATGCTTTGACTGTGATTTTGGTGTCAGACACCTAACGCCTGATTTTGGCGTCAACAAACTCCAGATTTTCACTTGGGAGGCCACAGTTCGTCTCCAGTAAAGCCAAATCATGATGTTTTTTCTAAACCAAACGGTTGGGCTGGCCTTAGTCAGTTCCAAGATATCAAACCAGGCTTCTTTTTCCCCCCTGTATCTACCTCTCTCTACAGGCCAGTGGCTTGTGACCTTCACCCCCTTCACCAGCAAGTCCAAGCATGAGGACAAGAGCATGACTTCATTATTTCAGGAGTACCATGAGTGGCATAAGCCTCAAGAAAGTTTTGGGCGGATCCAGACCTCGGCTGGATTTGTCCAGACATGTGACAGCTGGAAAAGCCACAACCAGCATCAGTTCAGAGTCAGGAGGCAAAATGCAGAAGAGAAGCTATCAGCGCTCTTTGGCTGCAGCAGAGTTTATAGACGTCTCTTCAGGGATCCAGTTTCACTGTGACTCTGTGGTGGCATCAGCCATTTTCTATGAAGTGGTATGCGGGGACAGCAGCATCTTGATGACTGACAGAAATAGGCTCAACAGACTAGTAAAGAAGGCCAACTCTGTCCAGGGATGCTCCCTCGATGTGGTGGAGGTGGTGGGAGAAAGGAGAATGATGGCTAAGCTATCGTCCCTTATGGAGAATAGATATCGCAGGTCTTTTCTTCCTGCTGCTGTCAGACTTGACAACGAACACTGCTCTCAGTAGACCACACCTACAAAGTCTGACTATTATCAATCATCACTCGTGCAACATCTGTATATACCAACTGTGCAAAATCGACATTTGATACATGCAATTAAGTGAATTTAGCCATTCAGCCTGTTCATTATATTTTGCTTTTAATTTTTACCATTTACTATCATCCCTCAGGTGCAATATGTAAGCGTATATAAGTGTATGCTAAACATTCACCAGCCAGTTTACTTATTATACTGCTCTGTGTTTTTACTGTTTACTTATTATGTTGTTGGTTTTTTTACTGATTCTTCTTGTTTGCACTATCCTCTTTTTCTGCTGTAATAACGCACATTTCCCTGCTGTGGGACTAATGATTATCTCAGCCCCGAGAAAAGAACATCATGGTTTGGCTTAAAATAAGTAAGGTTTTTACTAACATAATGTCACATGTGACATACTTCATGTGACATATGTTACTAGTGTAGCATGCTACACATATAAGCACATGATGCTGTCATTAAAATAACTCTACTGACTATTGGTGTCACACAGGAAAGTGAAAGTGAGCCCCCTGGTGAAAGTGTTCTTTTTAGCCCCTCCTGCCCACCCTATACGGTCTTTAATGCCCTTTACAATGCAGTAGTGTTCACTACTAAACCATTCAAATCACGCTGCGCAGCCAAAATTTAAAGCATTACTGAAAAAAGATGAGAGAGCTGTCTACAACCACCTCACCTTCATTAAAGTGTCGTGGGGTGTCCTTAAGTCAAACTGCAGCAGGTTGCCAAGTAGGGGAAGTGCTTTTGGTCCCGGTGGTTCCGTCCTGTCTTGCTGAAACCTGAAGCTGGAGGTGGAGATGATATAGATGAGGAACAAGACCACAAGAGACCCCAACAGAGAGACAGAGCTGGTGAACTGGAGAAACACATCGAAAATCTCCATGACTCAAAAAAAAAAAAGTATTCCAAAGTTGCTACTGCACTGACAAAATACGTTTCCTTCCAGAGCCTTTAGCTTTGTGACTGTTAAGGTACAGACACCCTGTGTTTTTTAAGTGGAGAATTGGCACAGCCTAAAGGGAGGGGAATAATGTCAGAACGACCCAGTAGGTCAGTGTATTTACGCATTGTCAGTTACAGATTAATTTTAGGACTGCCAGGCTTCTCAGGTCAGGCTGACCACAGGCTGACCTGGTTAGCAACAGGGAAATGGAGCTACAAAGCTAAAGAAAGCGACTGAATATCCCAATTACCAGTCTACTGAAAAAATAAGTTTCCGTCCTGCTGCCTTTGGTTCTGTGAGTGTTTGGCTAAGAAGAGCTCCCTTTGTAGCATGTACATACCATCCACCCTCAGATGTATACTTTGCTCAGAAGTTTTTAACCCTTGTAAATTATAAACTTGTGATAGCTCACAGTTCATTTCAGCTTTATTAGTCACTTAGTAGCACTGGGTACATACAAGTGAAATTTTTAGTCTGAGAAGCTCCACCAATGACAAAACAAAACAACGACAGCAACATTAAACCAAGTCTAAAAGCAATTGCTACTACTTAAAACCAATCAATAATCTATAAAAACAGGACATCACTCTGTGCATAATGCTGTGTTATTGCACTGTTATAAAGTGCATAGTGTCATGTTATTGCACAGCTACCCTTTCCTGTTATTTAAAAGTCTGATGGCACAATCCAAACAGAAAGGGAGGAGAGCTAAACACGTTCATGAACTTTACACTAGAACTTAGAACTAAGTGTACTAGAACTAGTACACTTGAGACAACTTTCTGTATCACCCTGTGATAGTGCCAGTCCTTGGCGCTCTTACGCCTCTCCTCACATATGTGTAGGCTTTGCTGCCTGGACCACTGTTTAACTTTAAGGGCATTGTCCTGGTGAACATTACAATATATGATGGCACCTCTGTAGTACTGTCTCATGGCATGTGTAAAGAATTGCCAGAGTTGTCTAGGTGCCTAGGGACCACACACGTATAAAATGAATGAAAAACACTTTTCTTGAAAACATATTTTCATCTTGTTTTTTTATTGTATTTTACAAGGGCATCTCAAAATAAAATTAAAGGCTCTGTTTTCATACTGCAATATTCTTGCTTGCCTTTTTTTGTGCACATTCCACACAAAGTATCAACAAATGGCGAGGGCGTACAGCAAACATTACCACAGTTGAATTGGTTTATATTGATAGCCGTATGTTGTATTTTGCTGTCCATTGTGTAATGAATGATTAAAAGAATATATTCATTTGACCACCACCAAGTTGTGTTGACTGATGGAAACATTTGCTTATGTTGCATGTTTTTAATGTGTTGTGAGTGTGACGGTATTTTGCAAACTAAATGGACAAATGTGTTCATTTATTTTGCAAACTAAATGGACAAATGTGTTCAAGCAAATGAGGAAAACTGTGAGGCCCTGACACGCCAGGGTCAAACAGCTGGCAAGCTGTCCATCACTTTCTTCATACATGTCGGTCTGATGTGCTCTCCTGAAGGCATGGACTGCAACATCTTACATCAAGGTTAGATATGCCATCACTGCTTGGTGGTAATCATCAGAACCTTGTATCAACCCTGCATGCCTATTAAAAGGCTACCAACTAACCAGTCAGCTACAAATGAAGATTTACACAATTTCTATAAAATAAAAACTGAGACACTTCATTCTCATTCTTGATTTTATTAATTACTATGTGATGAGGATGAAAGGGTGACAGTTTTAAAGTTATAGCCTATAATGCACTTGATCAATGCATCAGTAAATTAATGGTTTAAATACTGTCTATTAAGCCTTTTTTAAATAATTATGGTTTTAATATGCTCATTAAAAGGTTTATGATTACATTTTCTAAGACAGCCAGGTATGAAGGTAGATTTGTGTCTTTATTATTCAATAAAAAAAGAGTTTCTTCAATCAAAAAATATATTTTCAATCAAAAAAAAACTTCACTTCAATCAAAAAAACCCAAACATTTTTAAACAAAGAAAAAAGTTTTATTTTTTTATTGAAGTCATCTTTTCTGTGTTTGGGTCATATTATGGGTAGGACATTTATGTCTTTATTATTCAATCCCAAAAAATATCACTTCAATCAAAAGAACTATTTTCAACCAAAAAAAACATTGACTTCAATCAAAAAATATATTTTCAATAAAAGAAAAAAAGTGTTTGAATGCAAAAATAAAACTGAGACCCCCCCAAAAAATCTTTTGAACACGTTTTTTCTTTGATTGAAAATATTATTTTTCATTGAAATTTTTTTAATTTTATTTTATTTTTTTTGATTGAAGTGAAAAAAAGTTTTGAAGTCTTTTTTTCTTTTCTTTTTTAATCATTTTGACACAAATATCCCGCAGTGGGCGAATGCTTCCTCATTGGTCAGACATGTTTGAGTGACAAGTGTCTACACCAGTGACGTTTGAAATAGGAATCTCTTTCTGGAACAAGCAAGTCGCCATTTGCAAGGTAGAGCACTGGCACACCTGAACAGATGGGCTTTTCAATGATCACCCCACTATCGCTGCACCAAACCTCCATCTGAAAGCAGGTCAAACAGGTCCCGCTTTTAACTAATATCACAGAAAGCAAGCAAGGCTTGAAAAAAAAGCTCCATGTTTCAAAGTGTGAGACAAGGCTTCTCTGGGAGACAGAGGACTTCAGGAGAGGCGTAGAGCGAGGAAAAAATTAAACAGAAAATGCAACTGTTTGCATCTGGCTAGCTAACTTTAGATATGTGTTATGACTGTTGTAGTAATTTCTGTAAGTTTGTGTTTTCCTGCATGTGTTCTCTCTGCGTGGTTTGTTTTTCTGTATGTAAATAGGTGTGTGCCACAGCCCGGTGGTGATTGGCGGATTGATTAGGTCCTCGTTCGTGATCGGCTGCAGCCGAGGGTTAGGGTTAGGGGGTTAGGGTTAACCCTAACTCCAACCCCCCGCCGTCATGACTTTGGTCACACACTTTTGCATGTATTACCATTGTTATTGAGTCATTTGCCGAAGTTTGTCACAATTAAAGAACAGTCTGTAGCCGTGCCATTGTCACTGTGATGAACATCATTATCATTACTATTATTATCATCATCATTATTATCACTGTTATTAAATCCACTCGCCATCATTCAACAAGTCAGCTGCTGAGTGAATAAGACATATCAGACCTGTCAGTCCTGTCAGTCTGCCTCAATCAATCAGTTCTATTTATAAAGCACAGATCACAATTTGCCTCACAGGGCTTTACAGCAAACAACATCCCTCTGTCCTTAGGACCCTCACAGCTGATCAGGAAAAACTCCCCAAAAAACCTTTAACGGGGAAAAAAATGGTAGAAACCTCAGGAAGAGCAACTGAGGAGGGATCCCTCTTCCAGGACGGACAGATGTGCAGTAGATGTCGTACAGAACAGATCAGCATGATAAATTAACAGTGATCCGTATGACACAATGAGACAGAAAGAGACAGAGAGACAGAGAGAGAGAGAGAGAGACAGAGACAGAGATGCAGGACAGACGGTAATAACAGTAGTTTACAACAGCATTAATGAAAGTAATAATATTAATTAATATTAATATTAATAATTAATATTACATACAGGCTATTAAACATTATTCCACTTACATGACATGCAGGACAATTAATGATAGGCAAATGTGTGTGTGTGTTCATGTGTGTGTGTGTGTGTGCGCCTGGTGTTATATCAGCACGTGTGGTTCTGGGCATGAGCTGCACATTTAACAGCCACACATCACCGACAGTCCGCTGAACAACGCAACGGGTTGTGAATGAAATGAACTTTATTACAACATGACAGTCTTGCAGGAAATATCATTAACGTTACTCTTTGTAGTCATGTAGGCATGTGAATTACAGCGTTTCATTGCAAAGAATGCATGTAACGGGTACACTTGCGCTGTTTCTCCGCCATCTCGTTCAAATGAGCCAGATGTAAGGGGCGGGTATTTATACGTCAGGGCCTCAAGCTGAAGAAGACTTCCTGTTAGGAACCTCTCATGTTACCATACTCATCGCACCTAGCAGATCCCTCCTAACACCAAACACTAACTCCTTACTGGCAGGAATAAGAGACATGAGACGGCCTTAAAGATGGCAGAGTTAGCAGTATACAATTAAGAGACTTGGGATGCAGCCAGGCAATGTCTCAGCAAATCTCAATCTCAGCAAAGTACGATTAAGTTACTGAAACATACAATTAACAACGTCAAATGGTCCTTATACACAATATTTTCTCAGATAATGTTGAACCATAAAGATTAAAGTGTGCCAAATTCTGACAGTTTGCCAGATATTTTTAGTTATTTTTAGTCTGAGTTTAAACTTCCGTTTAAACATCAGTGAATTAGTCATAAGGAATATCCCATCTCCTGACCTCTTTACTGTTGGTTCCTTCTAAGGCTGCTGATGATTATTATTGCTAATGGATACAGCTTATTGTAGTGTGAATCAATGTGAATATAGTAAACTGTCTGAAATATAAATTGTCTTTGACTTGTCAAATTCAGGAAGATTAGGAAAAGAATGATGTAGACTGAGCAACCAGGAACATAAATTTAGCAACATACAAAAGTTGTTTCAAAAAAGATCAGAAAGAGGAAGTTACATAAACCTCAACACAGAAAGTAGAGTCTCCATTTCTCTTTAACACACATCAGCTCAGAGACTCAGCTGAGAACAGACAGAAAAAAACACAAGATGGTTGAAATTAGGTGGACTGAAATGTCTTTATTTATGAAACTGCTGCTTCAGTTCAGAGGTAAGAACACATACCACATTTCCACCTTATTCCTGAGAAGTGATTATGGGCATACCTTCTGGCCAGATAGCAGTTTTTTAGTTGCATTGAATGCCTATGATTAGTCTTTGTGGTTAATATTGGTGGCCAAACGCCAACCACGGTTCTTTTTGAAAGTAAATTCCCTTCAGTTTAGTAGAGATTGCTTTGTTTTTCAACAACAGCCCAGAAGCAACGTCCAAGTGGTGCAGAGACTTGGTATTAATAGGCTCCCCTGTTATCGGCTCTTTCATCATTACTTTTTAAAGTTTTGGTTTCATTTATCATCATGCTTCAGCTGCTGAAGCTGTCTGGCCCATCGACATTTTCTACTTTTAGAATTTGTAAGTGATGGCCCCCCACTATAAGAGTCTGAGAGAGGATAAGTATTGAATAAGAATTTGCATGAAAAAGTAATCCTTTCATGTCGTGATGATACACGACGGTCTCTGTTATTGTGTAATGGCGTCGATTCACAAACGTAACCACGTGCGTTTGTTGTTGGAGGAAAAAAAAACGTCAATTTGTTGGGCATTCTGACGCAGTGCTTTATTTTGAAAGAGACCGTGTGCATACTGTGCATTTCCTATGACAAGTGAAGTGTAATTTGAAAAAACACAATGCATGTAACAGGCTGAAGTTGACATGGCGTCACAGAATGTCAACAAGAAAAGCACCCAGGGTACCTTGCACCTCATACATCAATATGGATAGTCCATGCTGGGTGTGTGAAATGAAAACTTTGGACCACATCGGGACCTGATTCTCTGGATATTATTTGAAGTTCATTTGAGAAATTGGCTTAAGACAGCCAAGTCTGCTGTTTGTTTTAAACAATGGATGTAAATAATAGTTTTAATGCAAAATATTCACAGGGGTGTATTTTGCATTTTTATGTTGCATGTTTGTCATGTCCCTGGTGTGTACAGACCTTTGAGCTGTATCTAAAAATATCCTCACACTAACTGTCAGCATGAAAGCACATTCATTTTAATTTTCTTCTCTCATTTTATTCAACAGCAGTGACCAGTCAATATTCCCCCAGCTTTGTTGTCAGCGAAGGAGATGATGTCACTTTGCCTTGTGGAAATGTAATAGATGATCGGAGTGAATGTGAGGGTGCTTACTGGATCTTCAGTAGTTCACTAAGCACATTCGCAATAATGCTGGTGGACCAGGGGCAGATTGAGGCTAAATCAGACAGACTGAGTGTCACAGAGAACTGCTCTCTGGTGATGAAGAATATCACATTTGAGGATGTTGGTCGTTACAGCTGCAGACAGATTGAATCAGGACATCAAGATGCGCATGTTCATCTGTCTATTATCAGCAGTGAGTATTTACAGTATGTTTTAAGCTTAAACTGACTGTCTGAACGATATAAACATAATAATTATGATAACAGAAATGAGTTTTACATCTTTTACATCTTTCCATCTTTTTCTCACAATGTCTCCGTCTTCACCAGTGACTGAAGATAACGATGCTGATGGAGTGACCTTAAACTGCTCTGTGTTGACACATGAATGGTGTAGACACACAGTGGAGTTGCTGTATGAGGGTAAAACTGTGGATGAAGACATGGAGACATCACAGTCTGAGTGCTCGGTTACTGTGACATTTCGAACTACTCATCCCAAGCAGAAGCCAAAGTCTCACGAGTTGTTTAAGTGTAAAGTGACTGATCATTTCAGTGGAGACGTGCAGCTGTTCAACTTCAGCCGACCTCAGGCCTCAGGTGACAAACCAGGTGAGATTATTATCGCAGTCTAAACTAACTCATAAACTACTTTCTTATTAATCTTTAAAGATTTATTAATATCCTTATTTTTATTATCCTAAGTCACTGCAGATGGAAAACCTCAGATATTATTTTCTCACTGTACAGTTTGTTTGCTTTTGTCATTTCATGTGTCCAGGTGCACAAAGCATAAAATCAAGAGCCAACACAACTGGTTCCCTTCATACTTGTCAGATAGGAAATTTTATGTGTCCATTAATAATGTCATGTCATCCATTTCCCCTATCAAGTACGGTGTGCCTCAAGGGTCAATCTCATTCTCACTATACATGCTCCCCTTGGGTGATGTCATCCGTCGACATGGTGTCTCTCTCCACTCTTACGCGGATGACACTCAGCTGTACCTCCATCTTACACCAACTGACCTCAGCATGCTGAGCGCTCTACAGAACTGTCTGTGTGATATCAAAAATTGGATGTCACTCAGTTTTCTTCAGCTCAGTTCTAATAAAACAGAAATTCTTGTAATTGGGTCACAGCATATCACAAAACAAATACTGCCATCTACCACATCCACCTGTCACAAGACGTAAAGCCCGTTGCAAGAAATCTTGGTGTCATGTTCAATAGTAATTTATGTTTTGAACAACATGTCACTAAGCTTGTCCAATCATGCTTTTATCACCTCAGAAATATCGCTAAAGTAAGATTTATTTAAACTTTTAGAGATACAGAAACTATTATACATGCTCTTATCTCTTCATGTCTTGATTATTGCAACAGCCTTTATTCCCGTCTCAACCAAAAAACCTTACAACTTCAGACTGCTCAGAACTTACACCAGTTTTAGCCTCTTTACATCGGCTCCCTGTTTGTTTGAGGATTGACTTTAAAATCTTAATGATTACTTTTAAGCAGTGATGGCCAAATGAAGCTTCATTAACCACTGTCTTTACTTTCTGACCCCACTAGACCCCACATGAGGGCTCAGAAAACAAAGACAATGGTTCATGGGGCTTCATTTTGCTGCCACTGCTTTTAAGACTCTTCATGGACTGGCTCCAGATTACATTTCAGACCTGTTAGATCCTCAGGCAAAAGTCCAGAGTGAGGACCAAAGGGGACGGAGCTTTTGCCACCAGGGCCCCGAGGCTCTGGAATGACCTGCCGGAGGATATAAGGCTGTCCGAGTCACTGGCTTCATATAAGTCTCTTCTAAAAAACATACCTCTATCGGAAAGCATATCCTGACTTTATCTTAGCTTGCTATCTTACTGATTTTAATGCCCTGTTTATTATCTTGATTTTAACTTGGCCTTATTTTATCTTTTACGAAATGACATTTTTATGACTTGTTATTTGTTTTATTCTTCTTGTGTTTTATTTGTATTTAGTTTTATTGTACAGCACTTTGCTTTGAACAGTGCTATATAAATAAAGTTTATTATTATTATTATAAAAATGGTTTTCATGTTTTTAGTCCAATTTTCAGGTTGGCTGAGGTGTATAGTTGTGTGTGGGGGCTTATCAACACTCATAATAATTGCTGTGGCAGTCAACATATGGACAAGAAAAGGTGAGAATATTCACAAATTAAATTTCTATGAACCAGGAACTTTGCAAAGCGTGGGTTTACACTGTGAGACTAAACTATTTTTGTTTCATTTCAAGACAAAACACAGATGGATGACAATGCTGTGAGTTTCAAAATTGGATAATCAAATGCCTGTGTGCAGTATTTCATACTTACAATGAGAATAAACAGTACCGAATGTATTGTTTAGAATATATGTGGCTGCGGCAACTGAGCAGATTGATTTGTTCCATTTTATCTTACGGTGTTGCGGTGTTTTTCACAGGTGCATGATGATGAAGATGATGGTACAGTGATCTATGAAAATGTTGGAGAACCTTCAGCTTCTGTCAGACTCCACTCACCATCAACTTAAACATCATCTCACTAGAAAAAAAGAGTCCCCTGCTGCAGTTAATCAGCATCTCAAGATCATTTTGCGTTTTTGTGGGTTTGAGTGACTAAATCTTTTCTTTTCATGTTGTAGCTTTGCCGCAGTTTTATCATCATTTGTACAGAAGAACTTATCTTGAAGTAACTT
Source organism: Epinephelus awoara (assembly GCA_035609425.1). NCBI lineage: Eukaryota > Metazoa > Chordata > Actinopteri > Perciformes > Serranidae > Epinephelus > Epinephelus awoara. The sequence continues at coordinate 12,863,655 of CM069305.1, forward strand.
TCATTCAGGGTTGTTTTTAACATGTTTGCTTGGAGACAAATATGTTGTCAGACTTTTGTAGAATAAACTTGAATGAGCTGTGAATTCTAATATAGTCAATATAATCTGCAAATAAACTTTTTTTTTTTTTTAACTGTACATGTTGTCATATTAGTATTATGTTTCTGGTACCAAAAATATATTTCAACATAGACTTTTTGGCACAGACATTAATTTAAATCCTATTTGTAAGATAAGAATACATTCTGTGATCTATAAACTAAATTTCTGAAATGTTACGAAACTAGTCTAATGAACCCAAATGCAAATAAAGACACAGACTGGGAGCAGGATCAAATAGGTGATTTTTTTGTGAATAAATGAGTGGAGGAGTGTTGGGAGGCAAAAGTCTGAAGTTGGGAAGTGAAGCAGGGGAGCTGGGCCGAGGAAGCCAGCCAGAGGTTCCAGAGCGGTGGGGTGAACGAAGCAGATGAGATCCAAGTGGTTTCTCAGTTGAACAGGAAGGGTAGAGCTCATTTGATGGCGTATGGTTACAGGAGAAGGAGTGGAGCAGGAGACAGGACTCCAATCATCCATCCATCCATTTTTTAACCGCTTATCCTCTTGAGGGTCGCGGGGGGGCTGGAGCCTATCCCAGCTGACATTGGGCAAGAGGCAGGGTACAACCTGGACAGGTCACCAGACTATCACAGGGCTGTCACATAGAGACAGACAACCATTCACACTCACATTCACACCTATGGACAATTTAGTGTCACCAGTTAACCTGCATGTCTTTGGACTGTGGGAGGAAGCCGGAGTACCTGGAGAAAACCCACATTGACACGGGGAGAACATGCAAACTCCGCACAGAAGTCAACCAGGTTAATGCTGCAGGCACAGGGAAACAGGTATTATTACTGAAGCAGAGTAGATTGAAAATCAGAGAAAGAGAGGGAGAGAGAGAGGAGGAGGAGGAGGGAAGCTCTTGGCTAGGAGGGAGAAGAGGCTGCAGCAGAGGCTGTGACATGAACAGATAAAAATGACCCCTCAAGGCTCGATTTTTATAGCGCCTTATATTCAACCTGTAGGTGCATGTAAAACAACACATTCTACCGTAATTACGGTGGCTGTTCACATTCAGAAATTCAAGGAAAGAGAGATGAGAAGCGATCAGCCCCTCCTGCATAAATTCGGCAACTTGCACGAGAGACTTTGAGGAAGTTACACATTACTCATCACAGGAAGTATTCCGATTCATTTTGTAACATGCATCAGTTGAAAGACTCTGACAGACAGCTGAGAGGTGACAGACAGAAGAGAAGCACAATGATGGAATTCCGATTGATTAAAGTGTCTTTATTAATGATTCTGGTGCTGCAGTTTACAGGTAAGGATAAATATAACAGAAATACCAGAAATATTACAAAACGTAACTTTCATTAGGGTAATAATAATGGTACTACTGTAGATACAGCAACTTTTATTTAACTTAGACAGCCAAGTCTGCTGTTTGTGTGTTAAATATGCTGAGTTTTATAAAAGTTGGAAACAAAAGTTATCCTCACACTATCAGCATAAAAGCACATTAATATTTCAAATAGTTTTCCTGTTTTCCTCATCTTTTTCACAGCAGTGACAGAACAGTTCCTCTCCTTGATTGTCAGAGTTGGAGATGATGCCACCTTGCCTTGTGACAGTGTGACAGATAATCAGAATAACTGTGATGACACTGCATGGATCGCCACTTTATCAGGAAACAGAGTAGAAGATCTGGTTGGACTTGGGCGGATTGTTGAAAATGCCAAAGCTAAATCGGGCAGACTGAGTGTAACAGAGAACTGTTCTCTGGTAATGAAGAAGGTCACAGCTGAGGATGTTGGACGTTACGAGTGTCAACAGTCTACATCAGGAAGACATGACACGCTGCTGGTTTATCTGTCTGTTATTAACAGTGAGTATTTATATCATTTTCAAATCAAACTATTTTCTTAAAGTGTTTAGGATTTAGGGGGATCTATTGGCAGAAAGTCAATATAATAAAATAATTGTCGTGTTTTTGTTACCTTCGATTAAGATGTTTATATCCACGTAGGTAGTCCGTCCTTGTCCATGCAAAGTGCCATGCTGCACTGCTATGTTTCAAGAGTAGCCCAGACCGGACAAAGCAAACACTGGTTGCAGATAGGGCCATTTGCGTTCTCGCATTAGCCACCGTAGTTAAATTAGTTGTTTTAGAGAGGTTGAGACCTCTGCGGATAATTCAGCTCCCAGTAAAAACCTCCTCAACATTTGGATCTGAAGTTACCAGAGAAAAAAGGTGAGCAAACATTAGCAGGTGCTGGGCTAGCAGCCTGTCTGTGATGAGCCTAACAGCATCAGAGAAGGACAGATTTGTAACATAAAACTGCTTTATTCTGTGTTTTTAACCACTTTTCGTTTGTTTTGGAAAGGAGAAGACATCTGCGGATAATTTGGCTCCTTGTAAACACTTCCTGAACAATAAACACTGACGGAATTCTAACCAGGGCGAGTTTGAGCTGGTTGCAATCTGCAATTCAGCGCTAGACACCACCATATCCCTCTAAATCTTACACATGTCATCTTTTACACAGTTTACTAAACAATCACAATAACTGGTTGAGTCATTTTGTCTTTATCAGTAAAGGAACGTGAAGATGGTGACAAGGTGACACTGTCCTGCTCTACATCAACAAGTGAAACGTGGTGTAGACACGAAGTGAAGTGGCTGTATGTGGGTAAAAACGGGGATCAAGTTAACCAAGACATGGCAAGATCATATCCTGACTGTTATACTAGTGTAACATTTCCTACCATCAATCTCAAGCAGAAGTCAAAGTATCAGTGTGAAGTGACTGATGGTTATACTAAAAAAGTGCAGCTGTTTCCCTTCAGCCATCAGTCCTCAAGTGAGAAACCAGGTGAGATCATGACGAGTGGTTTATATTTACCGTGAACTGATGTGTATTTGTAAAATTTAAACATTTACCATCATATAATTAATTTCCATTTAGTCACAGCAGACTTGTGAGGTTTTCTTTAACTATACAGTTTGTTGGGTTTTGTTATTTCATTTATCCAGGTGAGGATGCAACAACGGTAAGAACGACTGAAAGCAGCACAAACTCAAGGACCTATTCAACGGTGCCTGCTGTCAGTGTTCCTTCAACAACACCACAAGGTACTGACTCAAAGTGTTGTGTACCTTTCAGTCTTTGTCCCAGCTTTTGAAGCCAAAAGTATGAATGTCAAACACTTGGCTGTGCCTCTGAGTTAATACCCCTCTATTTTAGCTACAGGAATTTGAAAAAAAAAGAAGCTGCAATCCAAATGTTCCTAATGTTTTTATTTATTTTCCAGGTTGGTGGTTGTACATCACTGGGGCTGTGGGTTTAGTGGCAGTACTAATAATCACTGTGGCTGTCATCATATGGAAGAGACCTAAAGGTGAGAACATTCACGGATGAAACTTTTTGCAAAAGAAGGTTTAAAAAAGCTGGATTTTTACCATGGAAACTAAACTAAACTTTATCTTTTCAGGCGGCAAAACACAGATTGATGACGACACTGTGAGTTTAAAACTGAATAATCAGTTGTTTACACAATTTTGCCTGGAAGAAAGGGGAACCAGCTTGCTTGGCTCTGTCCAAAGTTAAAGAAAAAAGATGACTAATTAACACATGTTATCTGTGTGTTTAATCAGTTCAGAACTACGTCTTGATGAACAACAGTTTATCCATCAGTCCAGCATGAGTCTGATGCAGTGTGTATGTAGCTCAGTCCCAGCTCATTCAGGGCTTTGTATACAAGGAGGAGGAGCTTAAAATATGACACGAATCTGGGAAGTTGCTGCACCCAGCTGTTGTTCACCAAGAAATAGTTACATATTAAGTACAAATTGTGTTTTTTATTTATAAAAATGTGAACTGTAACCAGAGTGTGTTTGTGCAGGCACGGAGCCTAAACCCTGCAGTGACTCAGCCTGGCCCAGAAACCAGTCAGGAGACGGTGAGATCACTCAGTACAAAGTTAAACACAGTGTTATGTGTATGTAAGGTGAATATTAAGATTCATTTCCTTCTGCCATTGACAAGAAAAGGGAAGGAAGTAGAGGCAGCTGAATTACACCAGAATAGAACATAAAAGTGTGAAGCAGGAAGTTGTGTGGAGTGAAGGGGTAACGTGGAGAAAACAAAAAAAAACCTAAGGTGTGCTTTTCTCTGCAGGCTGATCCTGAAGATGGTGTTTCCTACGCCTCTGTCAGCTACAAGAAGACCAAAAGCAAAGCCCTGGTAAGCTGTCCGACTGGTTACACTGGTGATATACTGAAGAAACAAAACACAAGTTAAGTGAAGAGTAGAGACACAATTCTACGACTAAAACCCACTTATTTTTGCCTTTTAAGACGGCTATAATCCATATATTATTATACGCTCTATGTGAAATGACATTGTGACAATGAAAGGCATTGCTCATGGTGATGAACCTATAGAGAATTATCACTCAACCACCTGGATCTCACTTCTGCTCGGCTTTATGGAGCATAATGGTTTCAGCTCATTGTTTATCTTTACAGTCCTCAGCTGTACTGTTCTGCTTCACTCTTACTGCTCTCACACTGTAGGGTTGTCTTCAGTGAAAAAGCTGTGAACAGCCACTGTACACTACCTGCTCAGCAGCAAACAGCAGACAGACACAGTTAGAGACCAGATGGTGAACATAGTGGAGCATTAAGCAGCTAAATTTCTCTCTGAAGTAGGTGGAGACCAAAACAGAGCTAAAATAGAGGGGATATTGGCCACGCATTCATCAGTTAGATACAAACACCACGTGAATGTTTCTCTGTGTCTGCAGGATGTGTAAATAAAGTTCACCATCATTTGTCATAAGTTTTTATAGTCCTGGTGATTTCCTTTATCATCACTATAAGAGTAGCACGTCATCTTCACCTGTACGCATATAAAAGCTGCAGCAAAGTGAATATTTCAGTTGTTAAATGGTGACAAAATCAGGACTTTCAGAACTCCTGTCCATGTTGTGTATGTTACTTACTGTATGTGTGGTGCTGTTTCACTCTTGATTCTCAGGTTAAATATGATGATGATGAAGGTGATGCAGTGACCTACAGCACTGTCAAAGTTTCCTCTTCTGCTGCTGGAGCCTCTGCCGATGCCAGTGACCTCTATGCCACCGTCAACAAACCAAACAAATAAGAGAGCACAGCGCGTTATTGAGTGAATATTGGAATCTTGACTCATCAGGCCCTAACCCATAATGGACAGATCAAATCAAAGAACAGCGATCTCAAAAAAACAGTGCAATGGTGACCTTTAAAAGTATGTACCTTTAGGGTTCCCGTGGTCGCGAAATTCCTGGGAAATGAAATTCGGAGAAGAGTTTTCCAGGCCTGGAAGTGGTTTGGAATTAACTAAATGTTTTGGAAAAGTGTCGAATTTGCATTGTTTTGACTATTGTTCAAAATATATTCATAAAAATCCCAAAACATGCCGAGCATTAGGCAAAATGATTCCTGTATTACTAATTTAAAATCTAGTGTTGCACTGCGTGACCACTGAAACATTGCTTACATTGCAAGAGACACACAGACCAGACTGGTATCACATCATCGCCAAGGCCCAGGTCCCTTATGGAGGAAAGAAATGCGCCATCACATAAAAAGAGAAACAAGAAAATGCCAAAAAGATGTAGGGGGTCAACCAAGGGTATCCACTCTGAGATTTGAGGGAAAACGTAATGTTTGTTAAAATTGTCAGTGTTGTAAATCGCTAGATAATGCTGGTGATACCTGTCATGATTCAGACATCAAGACATGAATGAATGTGTGATGGGTCATTGATCCACCAGGATAGGGAAGCCTGAAGGGACACGACAGCGATCGACCTTGATTTATTAAGGTATCATCAGCGCTCAGGTTCAGGTGAGGTCTATAGAAGGTCTATAAAACAAAAGTAAATGCAAATAAATACAAACAAATGCATACAAACTTGTCGAAGTGAAATCCAAACACACGTCAAATTGCTTTTACATTCACAGGATCTTCACTTTTTTATCCTTGAAAAAGGGGCGTGGCCTTGATGTTTTGTGAAGTAGCTGTACGTGCTGGTCTGGTCTATTGGCATGTGCAGCTAGCTGGAGGCAAGAATGTCAAACAAGCGGGTAAAGCTAGCGACTGAAGTGCATGCGCGGGAGGTGCATGTTTACTGTAATAATGTATGCCTGTATTGCTGTTTTGGCTTATGTATTTTAAACTATCTAAATAAAGTCATGGAAATGGGGTAAAATAATATGAAAGAAATGATGTACTTAATTGTCTGACGTTCTCCATGTATACCACAGATGCAGCCTGCTAGTTTGAGGCCTCTCTGCTTCACTGAGCATGACTGCAGGAGGGATGGAGTAAACACTGAGGCTTACAAGTGTGCATGTATTTATCACAGACCTTCTCCATGCTGCGGAGATATAATGGACACAGTTTGTCCATGCCCTATTGAATGACACATAGTAGTATTTCCTGATGTGACGCGGCAGGACGACATCATTTTGTCTACGCCTATAATAGAAATCAGACTTTACAGCAAAGGTAAAGGTTTGGTCAGGTTTATGCACAATGACAACTTGGTTAGATTGAGGGAAGCATCATGGTCTATTCAAGTTAGGGGAGCTTTGTCGCCATGGTTACACTTACAGACATGGTTACAATTCAGGAATGATCATGGTCATGCTTCAAAAAAAAAAATGTAGTCGCGCAAGGAAACAGAAAACAAACAGTCTGACGGGTTTCAACCCACCCTGCCCTCCCCGCTTTGTGGACATCATTACTGCAGTGACTGATGCAGTTGCATCACCTGACTCCTCCTTTGCTGTTTCACTCCAACATAAAATCACATGACGTTTTGGGGCACTTGCCGACATGACAGATGTTGTCATATTTGGGGGAACCGTTTTCCTAAAATGCATCCAATGCAGCATCACAGCAGACCTATGGCTTAATCTGCTGCTGTGTGTGTGCACACAGACACACCAAAAACAATCATGATAATAACCAGCAGGTGACTGACTCCTCTTTGCCAAGGTTTTGAATTTGAAATCAGATACCAATGTAATGTATATGTAGATATTTCAGACCAGCCTGTATCATAACACGTTTTACATTTATGACTGAATATTTAAAGCTTTCTGATGGGAACAACAAGTCATCTTTTACACCCAGTGAATTTCACCTACTAACATTCTGTGTTAATGATGCTGTTTATTCCTACTGGGACATTATGTAAAGACAGACCTGGATTTCATTTAAAAATAAATTGATTATAACTAAATAAGTGGTTTATGATCATTTCCAGGGTGCACTGTAGTAAACATATTTTTGTCCAGAAGGGGGGGAGGTAGGCTAGAGATACATTTTGCTTCATGAACAGGCTGTAAGGCATTTGATAACTGTGCTCAGTGATTAATGTTAAATACTAATATTAAGTATGCTAAGTGTGTCACATATATGTATGTTTTCAGCTTTCTTTGTCCTGTTAAGTGCTCAAAAGCAAACTGAGAGGAGGAGACTAAATAAATTGTCATCCTTGAGATTTATATTAAACAGCTGTCTGAGAGGAAACTGAGCATCTAGAGGGGATAAAATTCACTTTCTTTCTTCTGTTGGAAAGGTTCTTCTGCAGCTGCACCAGGTCAGTGGGATTTTTGTGACAGCTGTTGTCACTGTCAGAAACTTTGTAAATATATTTTGGTCTATCTTTTGATATTGTATTGTATTTTGTGCTTCAAGATTCTCTATTATTCTATTTTTTTAAATTATATTTAGACTATTCGATGTATCACTGAGGTTGCATTGATGAATGATCCATATTTGTGTTGTTTTTAATGTTAATCTGAACCAGCTGGTTTCTGTTAAAAGGGACACACGCCCACAAACCATTTAACGCTGAGGACGGCTATGAGCTGAAACGTGTCTGTTCGACTGCTGCTGTGCAATCCACTATAGTGAAAAGTATTAGACTTATTAGTGAGTGCTGTTGGGTTTTTCTGCTTTGCTGTAACTTTTTGGACCGGCACCCAATTACACTTTGAGACTCTGGAGTGAGCACGCCAAGTTTGCTGAAGACTTATCTCCATACACAACAGTACTAGCCAGCCGGCCGTGACCTCCCCAAGATGGCGGCGACATTGACGCACAGTATCCACAGGAATGACTCATCTATGATTATATATTTCTAGGGGGAGCCATGGCCCACATGATAGCCGAGCCTATATTCATCAACAGCAGAATGGAATATCTGAAATTCAGTCATGACTTTTGGTTTTGCTGTTCTACCCCAAGATTTCAGGGCCCCATCTGGCCACCCATATGAAACATTTCCGGAGGTGCCACACATTAGTTTATAATCACCTGAAAATAAGAATGTTTGTGTTCTTGTTACCTTGAGGCTCATTTATACTCCCTTTACATATGAAAATAGATATGTCCCTTCCACTGGTTGTAAACATCACTTTCCTTATATTTACATGCATCTTGTATGTTGGCATAGATACAGCCAATAGATGGCACTAGAGGGCAGAGGCAAAAGTTTCTGACTAAAAACAATGAGGTGGCAGTGGTGGAGATTGTAACATTGTACTGACTCAGCAGCAACAACAGGTTAAAAAGACAAAGGTAGTCAGAAGCTAAAACCGAACTATAGGCTACGGATCACAGTGTAAAAGTGAACCATCACATCACTGATCGCCACAGAAGACAATGAATATAAAGGGAACTTTGCTGATATTGAACCAGCTGTGTGGCATCGCAGTGTGTGCAGATGAACGCTGTTTGGCTTCACTCCCGTGCTGCTGCCAGCATCCAGACTTCTGCCATCAGACGAGCAGGGATGAAGTGTGTCCACTTCTGCAGAGTCTGCCATGTTTTAGAGTGGCCCAGAAGGGACATATCAAACATTGTGGACAGGGTCATTTGCATTTTCACGTTTACACATTGGTCACTTTACTTCTCCTACTCACTTGGCACATGGGAGAAGTTCTGCATCCTCACCCCTAGATGCCACTAAATCATTCACACTGGAACTTTTAAATGTGACTGAAGGAGTTTGGTCACCAGTCCGGTCAGAGAAGCAGATTCTCTCCACTGCATCTGTGAGATCTGTCACAGCCTGGCTCAAGGGAAGGACAAAGAGGAGAGGACAACACACGACTTTTAACTTCACATTTATTTAACAAAATATAAGTTTAATCAGTGCAATATGAAGTGTGTAAATCAGTAACATCAGCAGTGCTTTGTGTGTTTGAGTGTACAGTGAAGTGTAATGAACAAAGACAGTAAAGACAACAGGAAAGAAACCTGAAGCAGACAACAAACCATACACTCAGGGTGAAAGAGAGAGAACGGCCGACTCCAGCAGCTCATATAGCTGAGGAGCAGCAGCACACAAGGTAGGAGTTAATCAGTGATGCCCTTCCTGCTTCCCTTCAAGGGACAGACAGCCAAAGCAGGAAGGCAAGAGGGCTGTCACACATCTCATCAGTGGTTCATGTCCATCATCTCTACACTTACTCACAGCTTCCTCCTCCTCTGCTGCTGTATTTTCAGACAGTCTCAGTAACACTTTATTTTAAGTGTCCTAAAGTCACTTAATATTTCCATAAAAGGGCGGTAGCTGTAATTGATCAAAAACAGTCCCTAGTAGAGATGATGTCATGTGGTACTAAGCATAGAGGAAATTAAGACAGTTTCAAAAGGAACATTAGATTTGTCGCATAACCTTTTATCAAAGTATCTGCGTTTTAGCCAGTATGCCATAAATTGAAGGTGATCCTATTCAATAAATATGGAGAATACATTTGCAAACAAATGAATATTGTGTGTCAGTTTTTAAGTCATTTTAGCTGTTCATTCAAAAAAAAAACCTCTTATAAACTCTACACCTAAATCTGTAACTACTGCAGAATTTCCTGGTTCTTTCATAAAAACTATAGAATAAAGCATGACCAAATCCCCTCTCTCTCTTTGCAGACTGATTTCTGACTTTTTCCTCAATCATACATCTTCAGTTGATGCACAGGATTTTTTGTCAGTTTGCTGCAAAATACCTTTCTGATATTGCTCATGTGATAATTATGAACAAGACCAAGAATCCACAGCCAAGCTAGCAGCTCTGTGAGGCTGAACGGATAGGATGTTTCCTCATTTAGCATGCTAGCATGTTAACATTTGCTAATTAGCTCAAATTACAAAGTACAGCTGAGGCTGACCGGTAGGTGGCGTTGGAAAGATGGTGGGTGTCTGCAGAGTTGTGTTTTGTATGACTGTACTATGCATTTCACAGTGGAAAGTTAAGCTTCTTTGCTGTTGATGTTATATCTTAAATTCTGTAGCACTGAATTATTCAGGGTACAGAATGTAAAACTGTTCATACTTGTTCTTACCGTTGTTGTCCAGCAGAGACTTAACCAGTCATTGTTTATTTCTGTGATCAGCAGTTTGTTTATGGTGTCGCACCATCAATTCACTCACACACACACACACACACACACACACACACACACACACACACACACACACACACACACACACACACACATCCTCACCAAAATACTTCCTCTTCAGTTCTCAGAAAATAACACTGAGCTGCAATTACCAACCAAAAATTCTCAAACAAATAGATATCATCATCATTTTCCCCAGTACGACCACATTGCACCAGTGACTTCAGGTGTCAGATTCTGGTGGGTGAGGAGTTTGACTCATTTTTATGTTACAGCTGACACCATAAAGATTCCCTCTGTCTACATCAATTCAACAACTTGAAGGAAGATTTAAAAAAGATGAAAGTCACGAAAAGGAAATAACACTTACTGATAACAGGAAGTTACAGGAATTAAACACTGCATCTCTCCTAAAGAAGCATTAGGTCAGAATCGTTGACAGTTGAGGGTGTGAGAACAAGAGATAGAGACACAGAGGCACTATGGGTGAATTCAGATGGATTAACAAGACTTTATTTTTGATACTCATGCTTCAGTTTACAGGTAAGGACATACATAACACATACATAACACATACAACATTGATTTAAGTGAGAGTTTGCTGTTTGTTTTGAACATGGTGTGTTGAGTGGATTCTTGTAAAGGGACATTTGCGATTATTTGTTTTGTTTATTATCATCCTCACAGATAACTGTGAACAAAAATTCATATTCTTATCACAGTTTGTTTATATATATAAATCCTCTCTCATCTTCAACAGCAGTAACTGGACAAACCCCCCTCTCCTTCACTGTCAGAGCTGAAGATGACGTCACTTTGCCTTGTGGAAATGTGATAAACACTCAGGATAAATGCAGCGGTACTTCTTGGCTTTACAGTGGTTCTTTGGGGGAAACAGCAGAAGAGCTGATCAGTCATGGGCAGATCAGTAAGAGTGTGATTGGAAAAGCTAAATCAGACAGACTGAGTGTTACAGCAGACTGTTCTCTGGTTATAAAGAAGGTCACACGTGATGATGTTGGACGTTACAGCTGCAGACAGTTTGATGAATCAGGACAACAAGTTTCAGATGCTTTGGTTTTTCTGTCTGTTGTTACCAGTGAGTATTTCCATCATAATGTTTTCAGCTCAAATAATTATTACAATAATTATGATTACAGTGATTAAGTTAATTTTACTCTTGTTGTCTTTCTCTCACAATATCTCCATCTTCACCAGTGACTGAAAAAAAGAGTGATGTTCTGGTCATTTTTTACTGCTCTGTGTTGACATATGAAGAGTGTGAACACACAGTGGAGTGGTTGTATGAGGGTAATAACAGTGATGTGGAGCTAACACCACATACCTGTTCAGCCTCTGTGAGATTTACTCCTCATCTTAATCAGAGGTCAAAGTATTATGAGTCACTGAAGTGCAATGTGACAGATAAAAAGAATGGAGAAACACTGCTGTGTGATGTTGGCCCTCAGTCCTCATGTGAGAAAACAGGTACATTTGGGTTTTTTTTTTATGAATGTGATGCTTTCAAATTGCAATATTTTTTCTGGCTAAGTCTCTTCAGATGGTAAAAATGAAGTATCTTATCAACATCTGTTGTGTTTTGTTATTTCATATGGTACTAACAAAAGGAGGCACATCAGCAGGAAGAAAAAATACAACATCTGCTCCAAATCAAGGTAATTACTTACCACCTCTTTCTCATGATGTAGTTTGCAGCCAGCCTGAAGTGTGGAAGTGAGACTGACACCTGGCTGTGGGTGGAGATATTAATTTTATCCACACACGTCTGAGTCTGAAACCTTGGTATTTCTTAACCTCTCAGACTGGATTAGATTTGGTGAAGAAAGAATGTAGAAAACAAGCATCTTTGAAAGAGTATCATGAGAGGTTGAGTTAAAGAATGATTATTCAGATGTGCAAAAAGTATGAGAAATGTGAATAGTCTTTAGTGATTAGACCCCATCTTGATGTCATATATTTTAAGGGGGGTGGTGAAGTAGGAGAGAGAACACCTCCTATGGAGTCTAGATGCTGTGGCGGTGGTGGTGGTGATGAAGAGGGTGCTGAGGATACTGATGTTATGAGGAGTGGACTTTTGATGAGCTTGACGCTCTGGATACAATGACTGGAGGTGGATGGGGAGGAGGAGGGTGCACCCATTCTGCCTTAAAGGTGAAGTGTCAAAGATTTAGGGAATTTGGTGGCATCTAGTGGTGAATTGCATATTGCAACCAGTTTAAACTTCTCCCGGCTCGAATTTTCCTTTTACTAAGCCCCGCCCATTTGTGATGGTCCGACAAGCTGTTGGAGTAAGCATGGAGCCCACACTTTAACTGCACTCCCTGAAGAAATGTTATTGTATTTTTGGAAAAATGAAACAGTGATTCCAGAGAGAAGCAGACAGAGGGGTCTACAGTCTGTGTTTGAAGGATATACATCAAACTGACTCAGCAGCAACAACAGGTTAAAAAGACAAAGGTAGTCAGAAGCTAAAACCGAACGATAGGCTACAGATCACAGTGTAAAAGTGAACCACCACATCACTGCTGATCACCACAGAAGACAATGAATATAAAGGGAACTTTGCTGATATTGAACCAGCTGTGTGGCATCGCAGTGTGTGCAGATGAACGCTGTTTGGCTTCACTCCCGTGCTGCTACCAGCATCCAGACTTCTGCCATCAGACGAGCAGGGACATCTGGGGGAAGTCAAACAATGTTCATTTGAGCACACTGTGATGACACACAGCTGGTTAATTATGAGCAAAGTTTCCCTGCTTCCCTTCACTGGTTCCTGTACAGCAGGGTCGGCCTTTATTCACTGTTATGATCATTAAAAGCAAAAGCAGCATGTGTATACATTCAGTAGGCTGTATCTTCAGTAGCTAGCTAGCTAACCCTACACTTTTCAGGGTCTGATTTTGGTTTTGGAACAGGGAAGAAACATATATCTTTTTTTACAACCTCTCCCGAGGCCTGTACTACGACGTCAGTTCAACTTACCCAGGATACCTCCTCATTATCTGGTTTGACTAAACCTAACATTTACCCCAGGCGGGGCTGTTAATTGCAAGTGACATCATCAGAACCATGAATGAAGTAGGCTGCTTCTTATCATATGAGATGAAACGGTACTTTGATTACGAGACAGTAAAATGTCAGTGATGTAGGATGTATGTGATACTGTGTAATCTTAAACAGCAAAATCTAGGGAGTGTTGGAGGATTGGTGGTTTGAACAGGCGCCCTATGCATTAAATCGTAGTCCTCACTGCATCAGCCGCAAGCTCAACTCCAGCCTGCGGCCCCTTGCTGCATGTCGTTCCCTCTCTGTCTACCACTTCACCACTATGCTGTCCTATCTTTAAAGGCAAAAAAAAGCCCAAAGTACAATCTTTAAAAAGAAAAACAAAAATAGGAAAATCGAGAAACATTGAAAACACTGTCCAAAAATTTGGCCAAAACTTAAATTATGTGCAGGTATCACTGAGCTATGGGCCTATGAGTATTTTTTGCTGTTTAGTTGGATGATGAGGAAACTACTCTGAATATTTCACATAAAACACTGTAAAGTGATGCCGGACTGTTTGTGCTGCTGAAGTAAAGGGTGGAAAAGTAGTGAATGACAAATGAGGTCTATCTGACCAAAGTGTGTCATTTATAATAACAGGAGCCAATTACCAGTGTGTGGATTATTTTACTGCAACATTAGGTCAGAATCGTTGACGGTTGAGGATGTGAGAACGAGAGGTAGACACAGAGGCACTATGGGTGACAGTTTGCTGTTTGTTATGACCATGTGAAAAGGACATTTACTGTTGTTTGCTATATTTCATTTTTTTTCCCTCACACATAACTGTGAACATAAAATTCATAGTCTTATCACAGTTTGTTATATACATTTTCTCTCATCTTCAACAGCAGTAACTGGACAAACCCCCCTCTCCTTCACTGTCAGAGCTGAAGATGACGTCACTTTGCCTTGTGAAAATGTGATAAACAATCAGGATAAATGCAACAGTACTTCTTGGCTTTCCGGTCATCCTTTGGGGAAAACAGCAGAAGAGCTGATTAGTCATGGGCAGATTAGTAACAATGTGATTGGAAAAGCTAAATCAGACAGACTGAGTGTTACAGCAGACTGTTCTCTGGTTATAAAGAAGGTCACACGTGATGATGTTGGACGTTACAGCTGCAGACAGTTTGATGAATCAGGACAACAAGTTTCAGATGCTTTGGTTTTTCTGTCTGTTATCAACAGTGAGTATTTCCATCATAAAGTTTTCAGCTCAAACTGTCTTGTTAGAACAATATACTGAAACATTACAGTAATTATGATTACAGTGATGAAGTTAATTTTACTCTTGTTGTCTTTCTCTCACAATATCTCCATCTTCACCAGTGACTGAACAGAAGAGTGATGTTCTGGTCATCTTGTACTGCTTTGTGTTGACATATGAAGGGTGTAAACACACAGTGGAGTGGTTGTATGAGGGTGATAAGAGTGATGTGGAAACATCACCGCACACCTGTTCAGCCTCTGTGAGATTTACTCCTCATCTTAATCAGAGGTCAAAGTATTATGAGTCACTGAAGTGCAATGTGACAGATAAAAAGAATGGAGAAACACTGCTGTGTGATGTTGGCCCTCAGTCCTCATGTGAGAAAACAGGTACATTTGGGGTTTTTTTTTTATGAATGTGATGCTTTAAAATTGCAATATTTTTTCTTGCTAAGTCTCTTCAGATGGTAAAAAATGAAGTATCTTATCAACATCTGTTGTGTTTTGTTATTTCATATGGTACTAACAAAAGGAGGCACATCAGCAGGAAGAAAAAATACAACATCTGCTCCAAAACAAGGTAATTACTTACCACCTCTTTCTCATTATGTAGTTTGCAGCCAGCCTGAAGTGTGGAAGTGAGACTGACACCTGGCTGTGGGTGGAGATATTAATTTTATCCACACACGTCTGAGTCTGAAACCTTGGTATTTCTTAACCTCTCAGACTGGATTGGATTTGGTGAAGAAAGAATGTAGAAAACAAGCATCTTTGAAAGAGTATCATGAGAGGTTGAGTTAAAGAATGATTATTCAGATGTGCAAAAAGTATGAGAAATGTGAATAGTCTTTAGTGATTAGACCCCATCTTGAAGTCATATTTTAAGGGGGGTGGTGAAGTAGGAGAGAGAACACCTCCTATGGAGTCAAGATGCTGTGGCGGTGGTGGTGGTGATAAAGAGGGTGCTGAGGATACTGATGTTATGAGGAGTGGACTTCTGATGAGCTTGACGCTCTGGATACAATGACTGGAGGTGGATGGGGAGGAGGAGGGTGCACCCATTCTGCCTTAAAGGTGAAGTGTCAAAGATTTAGGGAATTTGGTGGCATCTAGTGGTGAATTGCATATTGCAACCAGTTTAAACTTCTCCCGGCTCGAATTTTCCTTTTACTAAGCCCTGCCCATTTGTGGTGAGGTCCGACAAGCTGTTGGAGTAAGCATGGAGCCCACACTTTAACTGCACTCCCTGAAGAAATGTTATTGTATTTTTGGAAAAATGAAACAGTGATTCCAGAGAGAAGCAGACAGAGGGGTCTACAGTCTGTGTTTGAAGGATATACATCAAACTGACTCAGCAGCAACAACAGGTTAAAAAGACAAAGGTAGTCAGAAGCTAAAACCGAACTATAGGCTACGGATCACAGTGTAAAAGTGAACCATCACATCACTGATCGCCACAGAAGACAATGAATATAAAGGGAACTTTGCTGATATTGAACCAGCTGTGTGGCATCGCAGTGTGTGCAGATGAACGCTGTTTGGCTTCACTCCCGTGCTGCTGCCAGCACCCAGACTTCTGCCATCAGACGAGCAGGGATATCTGGGGGAAGTCGGACAACGTTCATTTGCGCACACTGTGATTAGACACAGAGCTGGTTGAATATCAGCAAAGTTTCCCTGCTTCCCTTCACTGGTTCCTGTACAGCAGGGTCGGTCTTTATCCACTGTTATGATCATTAAAAGCAAAAGCAGCATGTGTATACATTCAGTAGGCTGTATCTTCAGTAGCTAGCTAGCTAACCCTACACTTTTCAGGGTCTGATTTTGGTTTTGGAACAGGGAAGAAACGTATATCTTTTTTTACAACCTCTTCCGAGGCCTGTACTACGACGTCAGTTCAACTTACCCAGGATACCTCCTCATTATCTGGTTTGACTAAACCTAACATTTGCCCCAGGCGGGGCTGTTAATTGCAAGTGACATCATCAGAGCCATGAATGAAGTAGGCTGCTTCTTATCATATGAGATGAAACGGTACTTTGATTATGAGACAGTAAAATGTCAGTGATGTAGGATGTATGTGATACTGTGTAATCTTAAACAGCAAAATCTAGGGAGTGTTGGAGGATTGGTGGTTTGAACAGGTGCTCTATGCATTAAATTGTAGTCCTCACTGCAACAGCCGCAAGCTCAACTCCAGCCTGCAGCCCCTTGCTGCATGTCGTTCCCCCTCTCACCACTATGCTGTCCTATCTTTAAAGGCAAAAAGCCCAAAGTACAATCTTTAAGAAGAAAAAAAAAAAAAGGAAAATTGAGAAACATTGAAAACACTGTCCCAAAACTTAAATTATGCTATGGGCCTATGAGTATTTTCTGCTGCTGAACTAAAGGGTGGATAAGTAGTGAATGACAAATGAGGTCTATCTGACCAAAGTGTGTCATTTATAATAACAGGAGCCAATTACCAGTGTGTGGAGTGTAGAAGTCATAGCACTATCGCTGTGACTAAAATTAACTTTGCATCAGTTCAAATCCTGCTAAAATCATGTGTTTAGTGTGTAAACAATCTTTTCATTTGTTAGAAGCTCTGTTTTAAAACCAGTGGAAATAGGATCCTGGAACAATGAAATGATTCCAATGGCTTACAACAATATATAGTATAGTCTCCTCTTTTCTTTACTCGAGACTTCGGACTTTTGTTTATGGATGTTTTTTTCTTCAGTGATGTGGTCAGGGTGTTTACAGGCTGTAATCTGAAGTGCTCTGGAGCAGGTTAGCTGATCGGCATAAAGTGCCTCTGTGATTTATCCCACTAAAAAGAGGTTGGTGATTTTGAGGTCATTTGTCACATTGTTATGTTAAAGTTATTACTATAAATATTCACCTGTTTTCCCACAGTCTACTTGTGGCATATTTACTTTGTGATATGCTGATGTAATATAGCCTCCTGGCCACTAGGTGTCTATATAATGGATCACAACTTTCCTGTCTGGTTGACTCCTTTTTCCAGCCATGCCCTGACGATGGATGGATAACTTAACAGGCCTGAAGGCAGGCCCAAACTGTCAGGGGGCCACCTGGCCGTCACCTGTAATAAAGGCATTTTAATCATATATCCTTGGCTCAGTGCTAGTGTGCCTTAGCTCCGTGGTTTCCCCTTTTCATATGCTGATTCTCTTTTAACTACAGGACATTAAATAGATCAAACACAGCAGCAGAGTTTATTTACTTTGTGATATGCTGATGTAATATAGCCTCCTGACCACTAGGTGTCTACATAATGTAACACAACTTTCCTCTCTGGTTGACTCAGTTGTCCAGCCATGCCATCGACTCTTCTGCTTTCGTTATTTTTAACCGTGATGTGCCTTAGATTAATAAAGGCATTTTAACCATATATCCTTAGCTCATTATTAGGGTACCTTAAGTAAGCTCAGTGGTTTCCCTTTGTCATCTGTTGATTCTCTTTTAACTACAGGACATTAAATAGATCAGACACTGCAGCCAAAATGTTTTAAATGTTTTTATTGTAATTTTCAGGTTGGTGGAGGTTCATTATTGTGTCTGTGGGTTTAGCATCACTCATAATAAGTGTTGTCACAGTCAGCATATGGAAGAGAACTAAAGGTGAGATCATTTTTATAAACAAGATGGTTTAATAAACCACGATTTACAGTGTGGAAACTAAAAAATTTTCTTGTTTTTTAAGTGAGCCAAACACAGATGGAGGACGATGCGGTGAGTTTTAAAACGGAGTAATCAAATGCTTGTGTTTCTGGTATTTCACGAACAGTACTGACTGTATTGTTTTGAATCTAAGTTGCTGCCACAACTATAGTTATTTATTTGTTCCCTTTTATCTCAATGTGTTGTGTTGTTTATTACAGGTGCATCATGATGAAGATGAAGGTAAAGTCACCTATGAAAACGTCGGAGAACCTTCTGTTTCTGTCAGACTCCATTGATCAACTTCAATATCAGCTCACAACAAAAGAAGAAAAAAGAGGGGCATGAATGGTTTAGTGGATAGAGCAGCACCCCAGCACCCCACGTACAAGGCTGTTGCCCCCCCCCCCCCCCCCCCCCCTTCACGCTTACCTGTCGTAACTATAAAGGCAATAATGCCTCAAAAAAATATCTTAAAGAAAAAAAACTATGTGTAGCATAAATTCAAGTCGTTTCTTAGATGTCCTCCAGTTAAACTACTTAGAACTGATTTTAAGATTTTACTTTGTTTGCTAAGGTAAAGCTTTGCTTGAGTATTTTAATCTCTTTGTGTGCAGAACAAATTAATTCATTTTCATTTATAGCACTGCTGTGAACAGGTTAGTTGTTCACTTGTTGTATTTTTGGTATGAGCGAGCTTTCAGCCTTCAGTGAATCTTTTTATTGTAACTGAGAATTATATAATCTGCGAATTAAAAAGTGCCTCATAACCTCTCCTGCCTTGTGTTTTGTGCAACTGTACCATACAGTTTACAGTGGACAGTTAATTTTCTTTGCTGCAGATATTATTTCTTAATCAATGTAAGACTGAATTATTCAGGATACAGGGTGTAAACTTGTTCTTACTTGTTTTTCTGTCCAGCAATGACTGAGTGCCGTCTTATTTCTGTAGTCCTGCTGCATGCCAGATTGTTACAGTAGTGGTTGAACTTTCTGGCACATTTTTTGTGACATAAAGAATACTTTGTGTCAGTTGGCACCAAAAGCACAGGAAAATGATGTGGAGTTCCCCAAGGCTCCATTCTTGTGCCTCTTGTTTCAAACTGTACATGCTCACACATGAAAATAAAATAATAGTAGAACAGACATTCACATTTAAATTAAAATATCAGGATGGTCAGAGCAGTGGCCATTTTTATGTGTACTGTTGCCATTGCAGCCGTTGTAGTTAGCTAACTTCTGTATGAACAAACTAACTTGCAGCAAGTCGCCAGCTCATTGAGGTAAGAGACAGCACACAGATCAGTATATTTTTTATATGTAACTCTTTTTTTATGTCAAGTTTAAATGAAGTGTTTTACAGAGCTGTGCTGCTGTTGTTACCCACATTCTCACCAAACGCTTCCCCTTCAGTTATCAGAAAATAACACTACGCTGCAATGAGGAACCAACAAAATATTACACCACCAGATATCATCATTTTTCCTCAGTAGGCTATAACCATGTTGCACCAGTTGCTTTGTGATGTCACAAACATCACCATGAGCTACTCAGCTTTATTTTAGGGCCATGATTGCAGAATTGCATTGGCAACTTCCTCAGAAGTCTAACCTAACCCTACCCCACATTGGAAAATTAATGGCTGTATGTGTAATATACAATAATAAATACATGAATAAACTCTCTGTTAAATGCCACAATCATATAAACACAAGCTAGACAGTCATCACTGACGTACTGTTTAGTCTATCTTAATGAATCAGCTACCCGGCCTGTTAGCTGTTACTGCTAACTGCTGTGGATTCTAGTGTAATGTACTGATTTACTGAAGACATACAGTATACTGTACCTTTTAGTTGACTTTTAAAAGATACGTGTTGGAGCAATGAACTCTGTGCAACTGACAAATCACACACTGGGTTGTTATTTCATGTATTCCTATGACACACATACACTCACTCAGCACTTAAGCATTGTGGTGGAGAAGTACCTAGGATTAAAAATAGCATGGAGGATGGGCTCAGAAACCACTGGTGGAAAGTTAGGGAAATTACAGCTTGTCCTGATATGACCCTAGAGGAGGCGGGTCTTAGACTGCCCAGAAAAACATTATACGGTGGAATTGGCTCCAAGGGAGAAAAGGAAAGTGGGGAATACTATTATGAATGAGTGCAAGGATTAAAGCAGCCATCAGGGGGAGACAAGAGAAATGTGACACTGTTACGATCAGAGCCAAGTGGGAAGGATTAAGAAAGAGATGACTCAGCAGAAAATCTTCACAATAAAAATGAGTGCGCAAACAAAGAAATGTCAGTCTTGCTCCTGAGCTTGACTCATTGAGTTGTGATGTTTTTGTTGCCTGCGAGCACATTAAACTCAGTTGCATCTTCTACGTGTCTCCAGTGATTTTTTGACCTCTGAGTATTTGAGTTTTTAATATCTAATGGAAGACAAAGAAAGTTTGTTCGGGGGGCAGGGAGTGCGGTCGCGAGCTTTCTGGCACAGCTCGGGACCTTGACTTTATTGCTTCTACAGGATGTGTGATTTGTGATAACATTAGCTGCTAAACAAGAGGCTGTAGCCCAGAGTGGCTCCTGTCCCTGGTTTGGGGTGTGTGTGCTGTGCAACCGTGTGTGTGGCCTGGCAGCTAAAGAGAGTCTGTGGCTTAGCAGCAGCTCATGGTTCAGCTGGGTGGTCATGTATGTTACTGTGCTACTGGGATAGCTGCTAAGGGTCTGTAACTGTGAGGTGGCTTGTTCTTTGGCTCAGTGTGTGTTTGTATACACCACTCAATCTTGTCATCACCCCCATAATTCACAACAAAACCAAAGTGGCTCCAAACTCCAGACCTGTAGGTTATTGGAGGATCTTTTATTTCTGTCTGGTCATGGTGTTACTAACCATATTGGAACCAGCTAGCTTAGCGTAGCGTGGCTCCGAGCATGTCTGACTCCAGTAGAAATGTTTTGGTTTGATGGTGGGAGCGACAGACAGCATGTCGCCTGTTTCGTTACGTGGCCTTGTCGAGCTCAGTGGCACTGACAACATTATATTAAACACTGATTACGATGTATATCAAATTATTTAATGTAATGTTCCTTTTGTAATGTGTACCATATCTATCTACCTATCTATCTATCTATCTATATATATATATATATATATTATATATACATATACATATACATAATAATAATAATAAATTTTATTTGTAATGCACTATTCATTCACAAGGAATCTCAGAGTGCTACATACATTTTAAAAGAAACACACAAGGATTAAAGTGCAATGGTCGTTAATAGTCAATAGTCAACAATAATAAGAGTCTCAGTACAAAAAATAGGTGATCAACGTTAACAAGAGAAGGCCTTCCTAAATAAAAAGGTTTTTAGGCCTGCTTTGAATGTTTGAATATGTTAGATATGTATGTGTGTGTGTGTGTGTGTATGAATGACTTATTGTGATTGCTGATGCACAAGTTCATTGCTTTGAAATTGTACTTGGCAGGCCTAAATAAACCAATTTTAATGTATATATATTACTTTACATACTACTGCTGGGTAGTTGGTGATTTTCCCTGGGGACCAGTAAAGCATTGTTGTTATTATAATTTTTTTTTTTTTTTTGGCTTATATTTTGTATTGTTAATCTGAATCTACAAAGTAAGTAGTAACTAAAGCTGTCTGATAAATATAGTGGAGTAAAAAGTACATTTCCATTATGTAGCAGAAAATAGAAATACAGAAGTAAAGCAGAGGTACCTCAGATTTGTAGAAGTACAGTTATTAAGGCTCATCCAATGTATCACTGGGTCAGCTGTACTGTACTATAAGTAATACGTCAGACAGATTATTGTCCTGTAAATGTAAGAGTAGGATTTATCAGTCAATCAATCAATCGATCAATCCATCATTTATTTATCACATGAGGTCATACAAGGTACAACTCAGTGAAATGTGCTCCCGTCAGCTCCTTCAACTAGAGCACTGGTATTTAATCCTTTATTGCCTCTAAAGAGCAGAAATTTAGCACAAACGTAGAGTGGAAGACAAACCCATTCATTCATAACTGGTCTGTGATTTGAGTTTCACCAGCCAGTTCTTTACAAGTCAGTCAAAATGGAGGAACAGTGCGGACAGTGAGGATTTCAAAGAGGAAACAGAAAGTGCTGAGGTTGCTGAAGAAGAGAGAATCAGCAAGAAACAAAGATGGTGTGACGACAGCAGCTCGGACACTTTCACTGTTACACCTGGCCACCACCTTGTTCACAGTAGTGGCAGTACTGATGTGGCTGAAGATGCAGGTGCTGCAGGACACATTAACAGCAAGGAGGAGAAGAAGGCAGAGGAGGAGGAGGACCTACAGTCAGGAGGATGAAGAAAGAGATCACAGCAGGACAGTGAGGAACAGGAGAGCTGCAGACGACGCTGATGTTAAGATCAGAGATGACACAGACAATGAGACAGTGGCACCCATCAGCTGATCGTCCTGGAGGGGAATCTCTCTTTGAGTGGGCCCTCCCGAGGTTTCTTCCTTCATTGGCCTCATAATGGGAGTTTTCCTCGCTCTCACTGAGGGTCGAAGGTCTGGGTGGGTGTCATTTTAATTTAGTCAGTTAAGAGTATTAACTTTCAAAACTCTCTGATGAAAACTCTGATGAAAAATGTTCCTCAAAGAGCTTTTTAGCTCTGCTTGTTGGCAGGTAGCCGCTAGCTTTGCTGCGGTCAGCCACCGGCATTTACGTCCGTTGATCCCTGCAGGACCTGAAATGAAAAAAAAAAAAAACAAGGTGCAAATAAAATAACTAACTTCAGCTTAAGTTGTGTTGTTAATATTTCCTGTATCTGTGGTACATTGTGAATGATTACAATAACTGAGACAATCACAGAGGTGTACACCTCTTACGAATACCCAGCAGTAAACATCAGACAGAGTTACTGCTGGTAGAGATAGTGAAGCATTTTTCCCTCAGGAGTTAGTCAAGACAAAAACTTTCTCTAAATGCAGCTTTAAAATGAATGAAATGATTTAAAATTCCATGTGGTAAGAATGTTAATAACACAGCTTTTAATCAATTTGTTTACAATAAAACATGTGTAATGATAATTTTAAACGCAAAGCCGTAAACAAACAAAGTTGACAATGATGGTAACAGAGTTGACCACCCATAGTTAAAACAATAATGTCATCCTGACAAATACATCTGAATGACTCTGAAACATTTAAAACCACTCTGTGGTGGTGTCATCTCAACAAGTCTGTGCCTTCAAGTCTGCTGCCAACAGTGATAACAACGGTAACGGTGCTGGCAGAGCTAACTGTGTTAACAGGGCCCATAGGGCAGGTTAGGCAAATACTAGAGGCGCCAGCATGCCAGAGGGCGCCAGGGAGTGAGTTTTGTTTTTTTCCCATTCTATTCAAAAATTAGACAAGAATACACTACAAAATAACAACAGTGCATATAGCCATACGTCTTTAAATAATAATGAAATAATATTTCTAATTTAAATTTCTGCCTGCCTGGCATCCTTCTGCCTCTCTGGCAGGCAGCACCAATTTCGCCACGGTCCCTAACCGCGCCCCCTCCCTCCCTCCCCCGCTATCTGCCTTCTGTAATGTGATGCTGCTGAGTGACAAACTGACAGCTGGGTGCCATCGTCATGAAGAGGCTAAAGGCCTCTGGGGTGCAGTCATAGGGAGCAATACAAAAACAAATAAGAGGAGGAGAAACGTGAATGAGACCGAGGTAATGATGTGATGTGATGTGATGTGATGTGATGAAACACTTCATTTAAAATGGTAGAGTGTTGGGGAATGAATAAGCAACATAATTTAATATATTGGCCTAACTTTTCTTTTAATGTTTAGTGTGCTGCTGCACAAACCACTCACTGTTTACCGACTAGGCATATATTCATATACTGTATATTTATGTTTTCCAATTTTCAGATTTGTGCAATTTGTGATGTTACAGTTGCATTTTTTTTTATTTTGACTGTTTGCTGTGTTTAAAATGTCATTAGATCAAGGCAGGCTGTAATGATAGGTGCTATTATGGTTATGCCATGATGGTTTCACAATCAACAGCTATTTGATTAATATATTGTAAAAGCCCAGTTTGTCAAATATATGCATCTCCTCTTTTTAGATGCACTTCTGAAGTATTTGTGCCCCACCTCTGCAAATCCTGGGCCTACTAATGTAACTGCAGCCACCTCATCCACCTCAGCACCAAGTAATGCAGCCTTAAGTGCATCTCCCTCCCACACACAAACTGCCAGTGAAGAAATAAGATTATTTAGAGAATGTACACTGTTAAGAGATTAACAAGTTTTTATTAATTTATTGTGAACTGTAAGTTAATATAACTTAAGTAAAGTTCATGTTCTTTCAAACTTCAAACTTTATTTATTTATATAGCACTTTTCATACATACAAGTGTAACACAAAAGTGCTTTACAAAACAAACAAAGTGAAATAAAACAAAACAAAATATATAGATAATAATGAAAACCCATCCTTCCCACCCCCGTCCAAACAAATACACATACATGCACGCACAAGTGCACACACACGCAAACACGCACACACACACACACACACACACACACACACACACACACACACACACATATACACACACAAAGACAAAATGGTGATATGGCTCGTCACCAAGGGTCCAGGTGAGGACAACGTGAGGGGGCCGTCCGCAACAAGAGGCGCCACAGCTCTCAGCCACAGGGAGCACCGCCCCAGGGACCCCCACCTGGGCCGGGGTGCACACTGAGGGGTCCCCAGGACAGCGTCCCCCCATGGAGAGCAGGCATAACTGATATGGTAAAAGCAGGTCGGATAGATAAGAGGGCCCAAGGCCGTTAACACATTTAAAAACCAGCAAAAGAACCTTAAAATTTTAACTTTATATTTTTTTATTTTAACTTTATATTATTATTTAAATTTTTAACTTTATTGCAATGCAACATTTATTTAATTATTAATAAAATCCAGACATTTTTTCAGGAAGTTTTTGAAATGTTTGATGAAATGTTGAAATATTTTGCCTAGGGTGCCAAATTGGTCAGGCACGGCCCTGTGTGTTAACATTTGGGGGAATCATGAGGTGGGAGCTACGCTTCCACGAAGACACTGTCCTGATATCAGCAGTAATGAGCACAGTGCAGAGTGGTGGCAATTAGCTAGGCAGTGGGAGAAACTTAGTGGGATGCACTAACACACACCTGCAGACCTATAGATAGACAGATAGATAACAGTTCAATATCCTGACAGCAGATCTGTGACATGTCCAGGATGACACTATTTATAGTTCACAAGCAGGATCAATCCCCCACCTCTGTTTTTTGCATCGCTTTTGCATCCCTGTCCACTTGCACATTAGAGAAGCCAGGTAGTTTCACACAGGAGTCAGGCACATTGTCATTCAGCCACGTAATTGTGGGGCACATGAGACTGAACTCCCTGTAGAGTCATGGGCTCCTCACCAGTGATGCCAAGTCTGCTTATTATAAGCGATTTTGGGCTTGTTGTTCTGTAAAGTCGCTCACAAATATTGGTAGTCGTGGGTCGCGTTTTTTTGGGGGGGGCTTGCTTCTAGCGTAGTAGCTTATTTGGGCTTGTTCCCAGCTCCATAATAAGTTGTCAAGCAGATATTTTCGATTTGTTATTTAAACCTAGGATAGTTTGCCTTGCCTGTTCCCTCTGTCCCTCCACTTTCCCCATACACACAGGAGACAGCAGAGTTTTTTCCCACCCTCATCCTGCTTCTAATTGGCTCTGACCCTGATGGCAACGAGTACTAGCCAATCAGAGGCAGAGCAGAGTAATGTGTTTTTTTTCTGGTTAGGAAAACGTCAATCCTGTAACTAAAAGAAAAAGTTAGATGAGTGCATAAAAAGCAATAATAAATAAAGAATTTGTGAATTCAGGATGATATTTATTTGTGTGTGCAAATTTTAATTATCAGAGGTTTACTGTGTATATAATGTACTTGGTACATCAGTCTATATTTGATATCCCCATCTGTTTTCTAATGTTAAATATTGTTAAAAGGTGGTTTAACTCCCTCTTGTGGTCATTGTCCTGAAGCTCAGAGGGGAGAAAAATAAATAAACTGTGTACCGTGGGTACAGTTTTGCAAAACTGCGCACAGTTTACTCATCTGTCCACATGGATGTAAATTGACAATCTGTACCCACAGTTTAAAATCCATCCCCACGGATTGTAAAACCGTGCACACAGTTTATTTAATTTTCTCTCACTGGAACCTAAGGGGGCTCCGTAGAAAAAGTCACTTGTTTTGGGCTTGTTTTCACAGGCCTGGTGGCTTATTTGTCTTGCGAGATCTGGCAACGCTGCTCCTCACCAGTGCCAGCAGCTCATCACACTTGTTGAATAGCAAGTTGACATTCCCTGTAAGGACTGTCGGCAGGAAAGGCTTGTATCTCCACCTCCTGGCCTTTAGCTTAGCTCCTGCTCTGCAGCCTCTGAACGGTTTCCTCAGCTCAGCCGGTATCGAATTATTATGAATTATTCAGGGTACATAATGTAAAACTGTTCATACCTGTTTTTACTGTTATTGTCCAGCAGAGACGTAACCAGTCATTGTTTATTTCTGTGATCAGCAGTTTGTTTATGGTGGTAATTTCTGGCAAATTTCCACTTTGCTTCATGTCTAATTTACAAGCTAGAGAATGCTTTGTGTTTATTGGTAACAATAAAACACAGATAGACTATGTGGAGTTCCTCAAAGATCCACTGTTGGGCCTCTTCTTTTTAAACTCTACATGCTCTCATGAGCTATATTTAGCAAAAGAAGAAGGTCAGTGGCCACTGCTAGCTCGTCCTGTCTCTGAATATCCAATCAGCCACAGTGTGAAGTCGCGTTCCGACCCTTTGGGGCGATATCAGCCTGGCTGGAAATCGCCCCAATTCACTCTCATAGGCTGCGGTCGAAAAGTCCCTCCTATCGTCTTTTCCTAACCACTTTTCCTTGACTTTGATGGAAGACGTCACAAGGTCAAGGGAAGATGTGAAGGAGAATTCATAAGGATTTAGGAAAAGACAACTGCGGTGCTGAGAGAATCCAAATGCACTTACACTGGGCTTCGTAATGATGCGTCGGCGGATGTTATTGACGTGGGTCTGCTGTGGTGAAACTACGATGTTCTGAAGATGGACCGCAAAAAGCGCATCTTAGATAATGCGCCCTACACATTCTCATCATGTTATTTCATGCAGGATATATAAAAGTGGACTACACGGTGAAAGACATTATGTAATTACTAAGGTCGGAATTGAATTAAAAAAAGGAATATAGGCTACCAGCCCCAAACTGAAACAAAAGTCACATTGAGAATGCTTGCTCACACTCACCCATCTGAATCCCAAGTAGTAAAATAAATTAATGATATTATCAAAGGCTGGCAATACAACAACGCTCAAATGAATAAATGACTGATGCAAACTGAGCATATGTTACGAGGGCGTGTCCGGTCCCCTCCATCCACAGCTGTGTTCAACTGGTTTGTTGTATAACAGGATAAACAAATATTAAATGCATTATTTTGTTTGTCCGTGTGAATAAAAAAATAATGGAAATCCATGTGCTTTTTCCATTTTCTTCTTCAAATTCGCAATTGGAGTAGAAATTAGACCACAACCAATAACCACTGCAAGTATTTAAAGCAGCTGTGCGGAACTTTACGTTTTCGTTGATTATAGCGCCCCCTTTGGTCGAAGCGGTATGACACCCACAGCCTGGTGTCGTAAAATTCCAACTGCAGCTGGCATTCGGCTTCATTCGTAAAATCTCAACTGCAACCGGCAATTAACGCATGCATTTGTTTTGGAGAGCGAGAGGATTAACGTTATACTTCGGTTACACACTTTAACCAACTGCATTTTCTTTTTTCTTTTTCAAAAACAGCTCTTTACAGGATGCAGAGCGATGAGGTATGTATGTACACCTATTAGTGTAATATGTAACATTAGGCTAAATGTTGTGACAGAAAACTTTCTTATATTGTTAGTTGGCTAACGTTATATGTAACTGTAAAGCCTTCAATTTATGAATCATTTTGTCGTGACAGTGTCGAGCAAGCTATCAGTGATTTTTGTAAATGTTATGTTATATTTAGTTATAGTTTGCGTCTAAGTTTGACATAATGTTGAAAGTTCAAAACATATAGCATATGAACAAGTTATGGCATCATAATGTTGATCTTTTTCTTTCCTAATCATTTGAGTTTGTGAATGGTGAGTTGCTTGGTCACTTTAAATATTGCCGCCACAAGGACTTGTGGGACGGAATTATCTCCTTTCCATTCGAAATTCAGAGAGATGAAAATCTGATCTGTCTACATCAAGACAACAACTTAAAGGAAGACTTTAAAAAAACATTAAAGTCACAGAAGGGAAGTGACAGTATAAATGGGAAGTAAAAGCTGTATCTCTCAATAGGTCAGAATCGTTGACAGTTGAGGGTGTGAGAACGAGAGATAGAGACACAGAGGCACTATGGGTGAATTCAGATGGATAAACATGACTTTATTTTTGATACTCATGCTTCAGTTTACAGGTAAAGACATACATAACACATACATAACACATACATAACACATACATGACTACAAAATGACTGATAGTATTCCAGTAACTAACATTGATTTAAGTGAAACAGTTTGCTGTTTGTTATGAACATGTGAAAAGGACATTTACTGTTGTTTGTTATATTTCATATTTTTCTCACACATAACTGAACATAAAATTCATATTCTTATCACAGTTTGTTTATATATATAAATCCTCTCTCATCTTCAACAGCAGTAACTGGACAAACCCCCCTCTCCTTCACTGTCAGAGCTGGAGATAACGTAACTTTGCCTTGTGGAAATGTGATAAACACTCAGGATAAATGCACCAGTACTTCTTGGCTTTACAGTGGTTCTTTGGGGGAAACAGCAGAGGAGCTGATCAGTCATGGG
Source organism: Epinephelus awoara (assembly GCA_035609425.1). Taxonomy (NCBI): domain Eukaryota; kingdom Metazoa; phylum Chordata; class Actinopteri; order Perciformes; family Serranidae; genus Epinephelus; species Epinephelus awoara. The sequence continues at coordinate 12,893,111 of CM069305.1, forward strand.
CAGATTAGTAGCAATGAGATTGGAAAAGCTAAATCAGACAGACTGAGTGTTACAGCAGACTGTTCTCTGGTTATAAAGAAGGTCACACGTGGGGATGTTGGACGTTACAGCTGCAGACAGTTTGATGAATCAGGACAACAAGTTTCAGACTCTAAGGTTTTTCTGTCTGTTATCAACAGTGAGTATTTCCATCATAATGTTTTCAGCTCAAACTGTCTTGTTAGAACAATATACTGAAACATTACAATAATTATGATTACAGTGATGAAGCTAATTTGACTCTTGTTGTCTTTCTCTCACAATATCTCCATCTTCACCAGTGACTGAACAGAAGAGTGATGTTCTGGTCATCTTGTACTGCTTTGTGTTGACATATGAAGGGTGTAAACACACAGTGGAGTGGTTGTATGAGGGTGATAAGAATGTCGTGGAGATATCATCGTATGCCTGTTCATCCTCTGTGTTATTTACTCCTCATCTTAATCAGAGGTCAAAGTATTATGAGTCACTGAAGTGCAATGTGACAGATAAAAAGAATGGAGAAACACTGCTGTGTGATGTTGGCCCTCAGTCCTCATGTGAGAAAACAGGTACATTTGGTTTTATTTGATGGATTTGAAGTTTTATTATTGCATTGATTTTTCTTGCTAAGTCTCTTCAGATGGTAAAAATGAAGTATCTTATCAAAATCTGTTGTGTTTTGTTATTTCATATCATATTCAACAACAGGAGACACATCAACAGGGAGAATCAATTCAACATGTGCTCCAAAACAAGGTAATTACTTACCACCTCTTTCTCATTATGAAGTTTTCAGCCAGCCTCAAGTGTGGAAGTGAGACTGACACCTGGCTGTGGGTGGAGATATTCTCTTATCCGCACACATCTGAGTCTGAAACTTTGGTATTTCTTAACCTCTCAGACTGGATTGGATTTGGTGAAGAAAGAATGTAAAAAACAAGCATTTCAGGAAGAGTATCATGAGAGGTTGAGTAAAAGAACGATTATTCAGATGTGCAAAAAAGTACTAAAAGGTGCTGAGGATACTGATGTTATGAGGAGTGGACTTTTGATGAGCTCCGTGCTCTGGATACAATGACTGGAGGTGGATGGGGAGGAGGAGGGTGCACCAATTCTGCCTTAAAGGTGAAGTGTCTAAGATTTAGGGAATTTGGTGGCATCTAGTGGTGAATTGCATATTGCAACCAGCTTAAGCTTCTCCCAGCTAGAATTGACCTTTTACTAAGCCCCGCCCATTTGTGATGGGGTCCGACAAGCTGTCGGAGTAAGCATGGAGCCCACACTTTAACTGCACTCCCTGAAGTGTTATGATTGTTAAAAGCAAAAGCAGCATGTGTATACATTCAGTAGGCTATATCTTCAGTAGCTAGCTAGCTAACCCTACACTTTTCAGGGTCTGATTTTGGTTTTGGAACAGGGAAGAAACATATATCTTTTTTTCCAACCTCTCCAGAGGCCTGTACTACGACGTTAGTGCACCTCCTTGAGCCACAAAAGAAAAGAAAGATGATAATAAATGGATTATTATCATCATCATTATTGTCATATATACACACAATATATTAATTATTCTGATAATTTTCACTTGAAACAGCTCGTCCTGCCTCTGAATATCCAATCAGCCACGGTGTGAAGTCGCGTTCCGACCTTTTGTGGCGATATCAGCCTGGCTGGAAATCACCCCGATTCACTCTCATAGACTTTCATGTAAAAGGCTTTTTTTTTTCTAAATACAGGCACTACAATGCAATCTCTATGGTTTCCAGGAGGGCTTGCCCCAGTGTGTTTTCGTCATACATAAACCACCAAGTATCATTCATGTGCTCCTCGGATGCTCCTCGGCACTTCATTGTGTGTTCGTGAGCGCTTAAGTTGTAATGTGGAGACAACATGGACATTACAAAGAAGATGTGTTGTATTTTATCACTCAAAATGTTTAAAAAACACGTCGTCAACCGTTTCCACTGACATATTGCTTTACGGTTGGAAACTCATTTTTCCGATTATTCCGACATTGCATGAAGCAGCACCACTGTGGTCACATTGAAGATCAACATGGCTAACGTTTCCAGCTGATCCACAAGATTTTTTAACCCCATCCACTTTATTTTCAAACACGGAAGTAAATATTGATCAACTTCCGTTTTTTTTTTGTGTGTAAATTCCGATCAGCTGCTTTCCCTCATGCTTTCCCTTACCAGAGCTAATGGTGCAAGCTAATTTTTTTTCAGTTTTCAGTTGTTTAGGTTAGTCAATCAGTTAGTTAGTTAGTTAGTTAGTCTCTGTATTCTATATAGATAACTGTGCCCACGTTTCTGTTATAACGGAAATTTATTCCCTCTAAACGCGAATAAATCGCAGGCAATCAAAAACTGTGGACCAAAAAAGCACAATCTATACCAAGTGAGACAAACTGCTTGATCCCCGTCTCCAGTGTACCAGCTGAGAACCTGCAGAACCGAATCAGCGAAAAAACACAGGGGGCTACACAGCCTCTCTACCTGAGCAGCTGAAGCTGCAGCTTGCACCCTCGACACAATCATGTTGTAACTAAGACATCCGCTGTAAAAATATTTTTTTCACGGACCGTTTATTGAGTTATTGAGTCACAGACACCGCTAACGGCTAACAGCTTACGGTTAGCCCAGCTAATCTACGATAACCATGTTATTAATTACAAACAAAACGTGCACACCGAAATAGTAACATTTGTTCGATCATTATGTTTTTAGACTTTACAAACATCAGATTAGTCTAAATGGTGATATAGTGATGTGAAAAATGTGATATATACACATATAAATATAGCTGAACTCAACAAGGTAAACAACAGGCGATTCCCATTTACACAGTGGTCAAGAGTGCTGGACCAGAAGTGTCGCACAAAAAAACGGAAGTTGGCTGCGTTCTGTTTTGCCTCCGTGTTTCTGTGAAAAAAGGTGGCTAGGTTAAAAAGGAACGACGCATAGTGCGTCCAAATTCACACCTGTTCTTCTCTATTGGTTTTCTCCGCGAAGCCACGCATATCACATGAAACAGTGGAACTGTAGTTTTCCAACAAGACCAAGCACTTGTCGGTAGTCCAGTGTTTTCACAAGGGAAAAAAAAGATACAATTACACTAAAATTATGTATAACAGAGCTTTCATACAGCTTTGCACACACATTACTCTTAGATGGATTACTCACGAATGCAGGGTCACACAGAAATGCCACGCATATCACATGAAAGCGCAAGACCAGAGCTGTCCAGTGATACCACACACATCATTGTGCTGTCATCCCATCATGCTATAAATACAGATTAATTGTCTACAAAATAAAAACCTGAGGGATTTCTTTACAATCCATCATACACATCTTGTTATCAGTCACTTCATATAGTGAGGAATATAACATATATGTATCTTACCACGTCTTAGACTCGTGTGTGTTTCTCCCTGTCTATCCACATTTGTAGTCCGGCTTTCAAGAGGCAAATATCTTCATATTGACACTCCATCAATCTTTGTATGTCAAGACCAGCGCACTTCACCCAGACAACTGAGGCCTAATTATGCATGCATGTCAGGGCAGTAGTCACCATATACAAAATGTCCCCCCAGTAGGCCTATATAACTGACACTGAAATACAACAACAAAAAAAGGTTCAGGTCAGGTCAAAGAGCAGTGATATTATGTGATGTGCATTGTATTAAGTTGTAGGGTATGCCTGCATTTTACACAAAATGAATTTCCACTTAGCTATAATAAAATGTTTTCTGATTAAGACTGACAATGACTCAGTGAATACCTTACTTAATTTTATATGATTAATGGTAAAACAGGTCTCTGTTCACATTTAAAGGTATTTGTGTGGGCAAACTGATGAAAATTAGTCTGTTGATGACCACAATGGATTGTTCAGTCGTTGTAGAGCCAAATTAATTCAAATTTACCCATTGAACAGGTCACCTCAGCCATCATCACAACAATTGCCCCCCCCCCCCCCCCCCCCCCCCCCCCCACGGTTTTGAATGTTTTTATTCTCATTTCCAGATTGGTGGAGGTTCATTATTGTGTCTGTGGGTTTAGCAACACTCATAATAAGTGTTGTCACAGTCAACATATGGAAGAGAACTAAAGGTGAGAACATTCACAGATGTCATTTTTATAAACAAGTTTAATAAACCAGGATTTACAGTATGGAAACTAAAATGGACTCTTTTTTCTTGTTTTTTAAGGGAGCCAAACACAGATGGAGGACGATGCGGTGAGTTTTAAAACTGAGTAATCAAATGCTTGTGTTTCTGGTATTTCACGAACAGTACTGACTGTATTGTTTTGAATTTAAGTTGCTGCCACAACTATAGTTATTTATTTGTTCCCTTTTATCTTAATGTGTTGTGTTGTTTTTTTAGGTGCATCATGATGAAGATGAAGGTACAGTCCACTATGAAAACTTCGGAGAACCTTCTGTTTCTGTCAGACTCCATTGATCAACTTGAATATCAGCTCACAACAAAAGAAGAAAAAAGAGGGGCATCGATGGTTTAGTTCACTTGTTGTTATGTTGGTATGAGCGAGCTTTCAGCCTTCAGTGAATCTTTTTATTGTAACTGAGAATTATATAATCTGCAAATTAAAAAGTGCCTCATAACCACTCATGCATTGTGTTTTGTGTAACTGTACCATACAGTTTACAGTGGACGGTTAATTGTCTTTGCTACAGATATTATTTCTTAATCACTGTAAGACTGAATTATTCAGGATACAGGGTGTAAACCTGTTCTTACTTGTTTTTCAGTCCAGCAATGACTGAGTGCCATCTTATTTCTGTAATCCTGCTGCATGCCAGATTGTTAATGGTTGAACTTTCTGGCAATTTTTTTGTCACATAAAGAATACTTTGTCAGTTTGATGTGGAGTTCCCCAAGGCTCCATTCGTGTGCCTCTTGTTTCAAACTGTACATGCTCACACATGAAAATAAAATAATAGTAGAACAGACATTTTTTTTTACATGTAACTCTTTTGTTATGTCAAGTTTAAATGAAGTGTTTTACAGAGCTCTGCTGCTGTTGTTACCCACATTCTCACCAAACACTTCCCCTTCAGTTCTCAGAGAAAAACACTACGCTGCAATGAGGAACCAACAAAATTGTCACAAACATCACCATGAGCTGTTACTCAGCTTTATTTTAGGGCCATGATTGCATAATTGCATTTGCAACTTCCTCAGAAGTCTAACATAACCCTACCCCACATTGGAAAATTAATGGCTGTATGTGTAATACACAATACTGAATACATGAATAAACATCTCTGTTAACAACAATACACATAAGAATGGCTGCTGCTCCATCGTGATATTTTAATTTAAATGTGAATATCTGTTCTACTGTCATTTTCTTTTTATGTGTGAGCAGAGTTTGAAACAAGAGGCCCAAGAATGGAGCCTTGGGGAACTCCACATCATTTTCCTGTGCTTTTGTTGCCAACAGACACAAATTTTTCTCTATGTGACAAAAAATGTTGCCAGAAATTTCAGCCAGGAACAATCTGGCATGCAGCAGGACTATAGAAATAAGATGGCACTTAGTCACTGCTAGACAGTAAAACAAGTAAGAACATGTTTACACCCTGTATCCTGAATAATTCAGTGGTTAAGAAATAATATCTGTAGCAAAGAAACTGTCCACTGTAAAATGTATGGTAAAGTTAAACCAAACACAATGCATGACTGGTTGTAGAGCACTTTTTAATTTGCAGATTATATAATTTTCAGTTACAATAAAAAGATTCAACTAGCCTGTTCACAGCAGTGCTATAAATGAAAATGAAGTAAATTGTTCTGCACACAAAGAGATTAAAATACTTAGGCAAAGCTTTACCTTAACAAGAAACAAGTAAAATTTTAAAATAAATAAGTAAAGTAAAAGTAAATTAAAAAAAAAAGTTAAACTGGAAGACAATTTAGACTTAAGTTTTTTAAGATCTATAAGTTTATGCTACACATTGTTTTTTCTTCTTTTGTTGTGAGCTGATGTTGAAGTTCATCAGTGGAGTCTGACAGAAGCAGAAGGTTCTCCGACATTTTCATAGGTGACTGTGCCTTCATCTCCATCATGATGCACCTGTGAAAAACAACACAAGATAAATGGAACAAATAAATAACTATAGTTGTGGCAGCAACTTAGATTCAAAACAATACAGTCAGTACTGTTTACTTAGTGAAATACCAGAAACACAAGCATTTGATTACTCCGTTTTAAAACTCACCGCATTGTCCTCCATCTGTGTTTGGCTCCCTTAAAAAACAAGAAAAAAGAGTCCATTTTAGTTTCCATACTGTAAATCCTGGTTTATTAAACTTGTTTATAAAAATGATCTCACCTTTAGTTCTCTTCCATATGTTGACTGTGACAACACTTATTATGAGTGTTGCTAAACCCACAGACACAATAATGAACCTCCACCAATCTGGAAATTATAACAAAAACATTTAAAACATTTTGGCTGCAGTGTCTGATCTATTTAATGTCCTGTAGTTAAAAGAGAATCAACAGATGACAAAGGGAAACCACTGAGCTTACTTAAGGCACCCTAATAATGAGCTAAGGATATATGGTTAAAATGCCTTTATTAATCTAAGGCACATCACGGTTAAAAATAACGAAAGCAGAAGAGTCGATGGCATGGCTGGACAACTGAGTCAACCAGAGAGGAAAGTTGTGTTACATTATGTAGACACCTAGTGGTCAGGAGGCTATATTACATCAGCATATCACAAAGTAAATATACCACAAGTAGACTTTGGGAAAACAAGTGAATATTTACAGTATTAATTCTAACCATAACGATAATATGACCTCAGAAACACCAACAGCAATAAAAGGACTAAGCCAGTTTTCAAAAAGGGTCTGAAATCTATTTCCTCATCGAGGTCTGGATACACCACAGTGCCAAATTTAAAAAATACAAAATCTGTGTCCTAATTCGCTACCTCTGACAAACTGTTCCACAAACTCGATACCCTCCACTTCAAAAGGCTGTTGTTATGACAACGATGCAAATGTCATGTCACAGGGTGATCTACATTATTGGTTCTTATGTCATATTTGTGTCCAGCCACTGTGTCTTTTAAAAGTTTGTTAGGGTGCTAAATGTAAAAACATTTACAGGGACAGGTGAGGTAGCTACAATTAATATAACATCAGCAAAGTGATTACAATGGTATAGTGACTTTATATTAGGTTACTGGTGCATTGTCGGCAAACCTAACTGACACCACAAGCATCAGCTGTAATACACAAACCTAAATGTCCACAAACGTTCAGGCCTACCTTCATTTGCTAATAACTATTTACAACTTTTCTTACATCCAGGTAGAACATCATCAGTCCCACAGTTTAGTGTACTAACCACACTTGAAGGTGCTGACACACTACCTGCAGATGTCATTGCCACACTCAGAAAACTGTATGCTTTCCCCTGACTTGCACCACACTTCACAGCAATTCTTCTTCCTATATAAAAGCAACCCCATTGTAGGTTACTGCCACCCAGTGTACAGAAAGTGTACTACACTATAATTAAACATGCAAACAAACAGATAAATGGCTCTAACAAATGCTTTGTGTGCATTTGAAAGTCCCAGTTGGTCTCTTGAGCCAGTGGTCTCCTAACTGAGGGATAACTGTGAGATTACTGTGACTGAGTCTGTCATTCATGGAGGGGGCTCATTTGTGGTGGAAGAATAGGAGGATACTGGAAAATCCTCCTCAACCTTTAAAGTTAACAGTGTCATACTGTTAAAACCAGCGGCACCATAATAAGAGACTGAGGGCTGAAACGCCAACAAAATGCCTGTAGTTTTAGTTAAAAACAGTAGATATTTTAGCATGTCAGTGGGTTGTTTTTAACAGTTTATGTCTACGAGAAGAAAAGTTTTATTGAAAAAACGGAATATTGTCGGTCTATGTCAGTGTCCCTTCTCCTTACATAACTTATCTTGGAGAAATTATCCCACTAAATGGTCAGCCGTGACATACTCTGGTATTTACAGCTATTTGATTGGATCGCTGGGTAAGATCATGATTTAAGCTGACAAAGATCAAAACCAGGCCTTACAAAGCCTTGTTAGCTTCAGTCTCTACAGTTTGTCTGACCAAATTAGCAAAATGCTTGCTGCCCATGGAATACTAAGTATCAGGATCAGATCACAGTTCCCTGCTGATGCCTCATGTCTGTATCCACTTTTCTCCTTTTAAAAGCTCAGGTTTTTGGTTCAGCAGCTTATAAAAACGTATTAAGATAATAATACAAGTCCATCAAATCATTAGCACCACAATACCACTGTAGAGGAGAAATATCAATAAATCTACAACACATTTTAATGTTTTCACTGAAGTTATTCATAGTACAATCAACAGTTGTTTTTTGACATTCATACTTAAGGCTTCATGAGGAAACAGAGAGAGAGAGACAGAGATGTTAAGTCATTATGACGTATTGTCTCTCCCTGCTGGCTTCATTCCTTTGTTTGAAAGTGATAAGAAGTAACAAAAACAATAAAGGGTGATAAAATACCTAATTTTGAACATCCGAGGAGCTAAAAAAGAAAGAATAATGTATTATCAAAACTTGAAATTTATCAAATAAAACCAAACGTACCTGTTTCCTCATATGAGGACTGAGGGCCAACATCACACAGTAGTGTTTCTCCATTCTTTTTATCTGTCACGTTGCACTTCAGTAACTCATAATACTTTGACTTCTGATTAAGATGAGGAGTAAATAACACAGAGGCTGAACAGATATGCGGTGATGTCTCCACGTGACGCTTATCACCCTCATACAACCACTCCACTGTGTGTTTACACCCATCATATGTCAACACAGAGCAGTCCAAGATGACCATATCGTCATACTCATGTTCAGTTACTGGTGAAGATGGAGATATTGTGAGAGAAAGACAACAAGAGTAAAATTAACTTCATCACTGTAATCATAATTATTGTAATGTTTCAGTATATTGTTCTAACAAGACAGTTTGAGCTGAAAACTTTATGATGGAAATACTCACTGGTAACAACAGACAGATGAACCTTAGAGTCTGAAACTTTTTGTCCTGATTCATCAAACTGTCTGCAGCTGTAACGACCAACATCCCCACGTGTGACCTTCTTTATAACCAGAGAACAGTTTGCTGTAACACTCAGTCTGTCTGATTTAGCTTTTCCAATCACACTTTTACTGATCTGCCCAAGAGTAATCAGCTCTCTTTTTGTTTCCCCCAAAGAACGACTGGAAAGCCAAGAAGTACCGCTGCATTTATCCTGAGTGTTTATCACATCTCCACAAGGCAAAGTGACGTCATCTCCATCTCTGACAGTGAAGGAGAGGGAGGTTTGTCCAGTTACTGCTGTTGAAGATGAGAGAAAATATGTACAAACAAACTGTGATAAAAATATGACTTTTTTGTTCACAGTTATGTGTGAGGATGATAATAAACAAAACAAATAATCGCAAATGTCCCTTTACAAGAATCCACTCAACGCACCCTATTCAAAACAAACAGCAAACTCTCACTTAAATCAATGTTAGTTACTGAAATACTATCAGTCATTTTTTAAGTCATGTATGTGTTATGTGTGTCCTTACCTGTAAACTGAAGCACGAGTATCAAAAGTAAAGTCGTGTTAATCCATCTGAATTCATCCATAGTGCCTCTGTGTCTCTATCTCTGGTCCTCACACCCTCAACTGTCAACGATTCTGACCTAATGCTTCTTTAAAAGATACAGCTTTTACTTCCCATTAATACTGTCACTTCCTTTCTCTGACATGAATCTTTTTTTTTTAATCTTTCTTTAAGTTGTTGAATTCATGTAGACAGATCAGCTTTTCATCTCTCAGAATTTCATTTAAATATCTAAACAGCCAAAGAGCCACAGGTCAGTGTGGAGATAAAGGACGTGAGCCACTGATGTGCTTCTGGGGGAGTTCTCCGCCCTACAGATGATGTGAAGGAGATGTGTTGTTCTGTCTGATGACCAAACCCCGTGTTTTGGTCAGAGCTCAATAAGAGAAGCTTCAGGTCACCCACCAGAATCTGACATCTGAAGTCACTGGTGCAATGTGGTAGTACTGGGGAAAATGATGACATGTAGTGGTTTCCTTTCGTCTTTTGCAGAATATAGCTCATGTGAGCATGTGGAGTTTGAAAAGAAGGGGCCCAACATTGGATCTTTGGGGATCTCCACATAGTTTTTCTGCACTTTATTGTTACCTAAATATTCTCTAGCTTGTAAATTAGACCTGAACCAAAATGGGAATTTGCCAGAAATTACCAGCAGAAACATTCTTTTTATTTTAATTTTTTTATACTTTATGTGTAATTCTGTGATAAAAGAGCAAGGGAAACAGGTGCAGAGACATATAGACAGTTACGAAAGAAGATTACATAAAGTAAGACACAGATATACAATAAAAATAAAGACCAAAACAATATAAAACAAACAAGAAGTGGAGCACAGGCTGAACTAACTGCCAGACCTGGGTGGGTCAACGTCATGAATGTGTACCCAGACAAAACACCCAGACAAAACACTTTTTTTTATATAATGTTATATTATAATCAGCCATTTCTATGAGAATATATTGTAATACAAAATAGTCGAATTATAATAGTCATGGTTCATTTTGGAAGAAGAAAAGAAATCAGGAATAAAGGAAGACAGAAAGTAAATAAAAAAATATGATCAGTGATTTGAGCCTTAGCTGTACTTAGCTGTTCTTTGAGCTAATGAGCAAATGTAAGCATGCTAGCATGCTAAATGAGGATGGTTACCATGGCAGACATCTTATCAATGCAGCCTCACAGAGCTGCTAAGTGTAGATCCTTAGTCTTGTTTATAATTATTAAATGAGCAATAGAATAAAGTCAATTGTTGTGGAACAACTCAGGCTGTACAATTGAGGAAAAACTCAGAAATCAGTCTGCAGAGAGAGGAGATTAGGTAGCCTACTCATCGAGTTTATAAGGGGTTGGTTTTTTTTCCAATAAACAGCTAAAATGACTGTAAAACTGACACACAATATTCATTTGTTTGCAAATGTATTCTCCATATTTATTGAATAGTAGGATCACCTTCAGTTTATGGCATACTGGCTAAAACGCAGATACTTTGATAAAAGGTTATGCGACAAATCTAATGTTCCCTTTGAAACTGTCTTAATTTCCTCTATGCTTAGTACCACATGACATCATCTCTACCAGGGACTGTTTTTGATCAATTACAGCTACCGCCCTTTTATGGAAATATTAAGTAACTTTAGGACACTTAAAATAAAGTGTTACTGAGACTGTCTGAAAATACAGCAGCAGAGGAGGAGGAAGCTGTGAGTAAGTGTAGAGATGATGGACATGAACCGCTGATGAGATGTGTGACAGCCCTCTTGCCTTCCTGCTTTGGCTGTCTGTCCCTTGAAGGGAAGCAGGAAGGGCATCACTGATTAACTCCTACCTTGTGTGCTGCTGCTCCTCAGCTATATGAGCTGCTGGAGTCGGCCGTTCTCTCTCTTTCACCCTGAGTGTATGGTTTGTTGTCTGCTTCAGATTTTTTTCCTGTTGTCTTTACTGTCTTTGTTCATTACACTTCACTGTACACTCAAACACACAAAGCACTGCTGATGTTACTGATTTACACACTTCATATTGCACTGATTAAACTTATATTTTGTTAAATAAATGTGAAGTTAAAAGTCGTGTGTTGTCCTCTCCTCTTTGTCCTTCCCTTGAGCCAGGCTGTGACAGATCTCACAGATGCAGTGGAGAGAATCTGCTTCTCTGACCGGACTGATGACCAAACTCCTTCAGTCACATTTAAAAGTTCCAGTGTGAATGATTTAGTGGCATCTAGTGGTGAGGATGCAGAACTTCTCCCATGTGCCAAGTGAGTAGGAGAAGTAAAGTGACCAATGTGTAAACGTGAAAATGCAAATGACCCTGTCCGCAATGTTTGATATGTCCCCTCTGGGCCACTCTAAAACATGGCAGACTCTGCAGAAGTGGACACACTTCATATGCAGATATAAACAGCTCATTTATGCTCAACATTAGACACAGAGACAGAGACGGATGGAGCCTTCTGTCCATAATCTGTGTTCATTTTGTCTGTATTTGTGCATATTTTCTAAGAGCTTAAGGACTGGAATGAAACAGCACCACAGCAGATGGTGGAGGCAGTGAAGCGTAGTACAAGTGTGATACGACTGGAGAATATACTGAAACTGGTGATATAGTGACAAAGAATTCTCTGCCCATGTGTTGGGATGTGAATAATGGCCACACAGACCACTGCTGTCTACACACTGCCCACATTTAAATGTACAATGTTACAATCTCCACCACTGCCACCTCATTGGTTTTAGTCAGAAACTTTTGCCTCTGCCCTCTAGTGCCATCTATTGGCTGTATCTATGCCAACATACAAGATCCATGCAAGTATGAGGACAGTTTCCACTCAGTCATCTGTTGAATCTCAGGGGTGACAATTTATTCAGTCTCCTCCTCTCAATTTGCTTTGTGCACTTAACGGGACAAAGAAAACTGCAAAAAACAAACAAACATAATATGTGACACTCTTAACAATGAAAACAAATATGAATATAGTATATAGTATGGAGTCAGACACTCGATATCTTAACTTATCTATACACTGTGATGTCTGTATGTGTATACATATATGTCTGTCTTTGTTAAGCACTTTGGTTCAAAACCTGTTTTGTTTTTTAAAGTTTTATATAATGAATTCATCATCATCAACAACTGTGAGCGCGGTGCACAGAGAGGCAGTTAGAGCTAAAGGCTACAATGAGGCTTAAAACAGAGTTCGAATGACATTTTTCCAAACAACGTTTTATGTCAGGGCTTCAGTACACTTTGATCACTACAGATGAGCAGTATGGAGATATTTTGTGGTTTCAATTATGCATTTTTGGACGTTTGAATCTGGGGCGCCGTAAGCCATCATTAGGTGGAGTTGTGTTGCTATCCCCTTGGATCTCCACAAGTGATGTGAGGACATACAGTAAGTGTGCAAGCAATAAAGATATAACCATTTGATGTGGATGTGTAAACTGTTCTTGTTTGTTTTACTGTCCAGCAATTACTAAGTGTGCTTTTATTTGCACACTTATCCTGCTGCGTGCCAGATTGTTCCTGGTTGTAATGGCACATTTTTTGCCACATAGAGAATACTTTGTGTCTGTTGGTAACGAAAGTACATGAAAATGATGTGGAGTTCCCCAAGGCTCGATTCTTGTGCCTCTTGTTTTAAACTCTACATGCTCACACATAAAAATAAAATGACAATAGAACAGACATTCCCATTCAAATTAAAATATCAGGATGATCAGGGCAGCGGCCATTTTTATGTGTACTGGTGACATTGCAATCATTGTATGAACAAACTTGCCAGCTCTTTAAGGTGAGGTTCTGCAGTAATTACTAAACCAGCAGTAGAGTAGTAACTTTACATTTTCAAATAAGCAATCTGTTACTTTGAAAATATCACTGTTACAGTTATTTCCCTGTTTGTTTTGTTGCCATTAATTTCATGTTCAAACATGATGTAACGTTAGTATAGCTGCCTCTGAAGAACGAGTCAGACCTGCTACTCCGTGGACAGCTGAGAGGAGAGAGACATGGCGGGGATAAACAGCGCGCAGATCAGCATATTTTTTACATGTAACCCTGTGAATTAAGAATTTATATCAACCAATATTCAACATTTTTGGTGAATATTATTTTGTTTCTGTTTAGTTTTAATGAAGTATTTTTTATGATAAGTTAAGAAAGCATTTAAGCTAATGTTAGTTCGGTGAAAGCGAGAAACTTTGTACAGTAGTATTTTTTGTGTTTAATAACAACAATAAGGGTAAGAAGAGGCCAAAATGGACTTCTCAAATCAACTTTTGTGACGCCCTGTATCCGCCCCACTGATGTGCTGTTACCATGACAGCTAACAACAATCACCATTTTCTTTTGTACTAGTCAAATGACCTCGGCAACCAGTTCAATGTCCTTCCTCTGAATTCAATCTCTATGTGCTCACATTAGCTATATAGCTATATTTAGCAACATTAGTAAGGCCAGGAACTGTGACCCAAATTCAAACAGCCTCATCAGTGGGTTTACAAAATTAGCCTACTCACAGTTTTACAAATACAGTTACAGTTGAAGCATTTCTGTCAGAGCGACCAAAATAAATCTTTCCATGCCCTAATGTTTAGGAAGAGTTGAAAGAAGGTGCTGATGTTGCTTTGCTCCCACTCTGCACTGCTCACAAAGCAACTGATGTAATCATTATTGTGAGCCATTGTGCTTGATGCATTTTGTATTGCAACATATACAGACACACCATTACACCCCTAAATGACAATTAAGTTAATATGAACACATATTGTGGGAACAAACATGCTGAATCCACATGAATGAAGGAGTGGGAGGCAGAGGAAGTGTGACTGCAGAGAAGAGAAGAGGTATGAAAGCAAAGATATAGCCGAGCAACCAATTCATCATTATCAATCTACGTTGACAAGGCCTCAGAGAGAGACCCCAAAACTTCCAAAGATTAAATTCGTTTCTACATGAGCCCAGAGAGCACAATGTGTTTACTAAGTGTTGACTGTTTGATCCTGAGAGGCTTATCTGGTCCTTGTCAGAGCTCTGTTGCCGTTGTTACCCACATTCTCACCAAACACTTCCCCTTCAGCTCTCAGAAAAAAACACCGAGCTTCAATGAGGAACCAACAAAATTTCACGCCACTAGATATCGTCATTCTTCCACTCTTCTATGTCCGTATTGCACCAACGGCTTCAGGTGTCAGATTCTTGTGGGTGACGAGTTTGACTAACTTTTGGTTGGTGGTCGTGTATGAGCAGAGACATTCACTGTCGACTCCAACAAACCAGACTCAGTTCGCAGCTGACAGTGTTAACGATTCTTTCTGTAAGAGACATTTACATTTTGACCTGAAGTGTCTCTTGTTGAACGTGTCACATGTCTATTATCTCCACACTGAACCACATCTGGCTTTTTAGCGGTTTAGATATCTACAAGAAATTCAGAGTGATGAAAACCTGATCTGTCTATGTTAACTCAGCAACTGAAAGAATGATAAAAAAAAAAGATTCAAGCCACAAAAAGGAAGTGTCACTTCACTAATAACAGGAAGTAAAAGCTGTATCTCTCTTAAAGAAGCATTAGGTCAGAATCGTTGACAGTTGAGGGTGTGAGAACGAGAGACAGAGACACAGAGGCACTATGGGTGAATTCAGATGGATTAACAAGACTTTGTTTTTGATACTCGTGCTTCAGTTTACAGGTAAGGACACACATAACACATACATGACTGAAAGAAACACTGCTGATAGTATTTCAATAACTTACATTGATTTCAGTGTGATAGCCAAGTTTGCTGTTTGTTTTGAACATGGTGTGTTAAGTGGTTTCTGGTTAAGGGACATTTACTGCTGTTTGTTGTATGTAATATCACCCTCACATGTAACTGTGAAGTCATGTAAAAGCCGTATTGTTATTACAGTTATTTATATTTTCTCTCATCTTCAACAGCAGTAACTGGACAAACCCCCCTCTTGTTCACTGTCAGAGCTGGAGCTGAAGTCACTTTGCCTTGTGGAAATGTGATAAACAATCTGGACAAATGCAGCGGTACTTCTTGGCTTTCCAGTAATTCTCATGGCTACACAGCAGAAGAGCTGATTAGTCATGGGCAGATTAGTAGCAATGTGATTGGAAAAGCTAAATCAGACAGACTGAGTGTTACAGAAGACTGTTCTCTGGTTATAAAGAAGGTCACATGTGATGATGTTGGACGTTACAGCTGCAGACAGTTTGATGAATCAGGACAACAAGTTTCAGATGCTTTGGTTTTTCTGTCTGTTATCAACAGTGAGTATTTCCATCATAAAGTTTTCAGCTCAAACTGTCTTGTTAGAACAATATACTGAAACATTACAATAATTATGATTACAGTGATGAAGTTAATTTTACTCTTGTTGTCTTTCTCTCACAAT
The DNA here is from genome assembly GCA_035609425.1 of Epinephelus awoara. Classification (NCBI taxonomy): domain Eukaryota; kingdom Metazoa; phylum Chordata; class Actinopteri; order Perciformes; family Serranidae; genus Epinephelus; species Epinephelus awoara. Next base: position 12,909,215 of record CM069305.1, read on the forward strand.
ATCTCCATCTTCACCAGTGACTGAACAGAAGAGTGATGTTCTGGTCATCTTTTACTGCTCTGTGTTAACATATGAAGAGTGTAAACACACAGTGGAGTGGTTGTATGAGGGTGATAAGAGTGATGTGGAGATAACACCACATACCTGTTCATCCTCTGTGTTATTTACTCCTCATCTTAATCAGAAGTCAAAGTATTATGAGTCACTGAAGTGCAATGTGACGGATAAAAAGAATGGAGAAACACTGCTGTGTGATGTTGGCCCTCAGTCCTCATGTGAGAAAACAGGTACGTTTATTTTATTTTATTTTTTTTGATGAATGTGATGCTTTCAAACTGCAATATTTTTTCTTGCTAAATCTCTTCAGATGGTAAAAATGAAGTATCTTATCAACATCTGTTGTATTTTGTTATTTCATATGGTACTAACAAAAGGAGGCACATCAGCAGGAAGAAAAAATACAACATCTGCTCCAAAACAAGGTAATTACTTACCACCTCTTTCTCATTATGAAATCTGCAGCCAGCCTGAGGTATGAAAGTGAGACTGACACCTGGCTGTGGGTGGAGATATTATCTTATCCACACACGTCTGAGTCTGTAACCTTGGTATTTCTTAACCTCTCAGACTGGATTGGATTTGGTGAAGAAATAATGTAGAAAACAAGCATCTTTGCAAGAGTATCATGAGAGGTTGAGTTAAAGAATGATTATTCAGATGTGCAAAAAGTATGAGAAATGTGAATAGTCTTTAGTGATTAGACCCCATCTTGATGTCATATTTTAAGGGGGGTGGTGAAGTACAGTAGAATAGGAAACACCTCCTATGGAGTCTAGATGCTGATGGTGGTGGTGATGAAGAGGGTGCTGAGGATACTGATGTGATTGAGGAGGGGAATTCAGATGAGCTTGACGCTCTGGATATGGTGACTAGAGGTGGATGGGGAGGATGAGGGTGTAATAATTCTGCCTAAAATGCCAGTTGATAGCAGCAGAGAGAACAGATTTGAAGTTTGACAGCAGCAACAGGATTGGCTGAGCTGCTAAATTTGATTGGTTTACTGGAAGAGTGAACGCCCATAATCAGGTGATTGAAAGAGGCACTGAGACAGAGCAAGAGAATTAGGAATGAATAAAGCATAAAGAGAGTCTTCCTGTTCCAATGTGTTAACTAATAGATGCAGATTTGTACCAACAGAAATGAGTTTACTGCTCCAAAAAATGTTCCAAAATACCAAAAAGCACATATAATTTCTCATATTTTGATTTTAAACCGAACAGAAAACTCCAGCCAAAATGTTTTTTAATGTTTTTATTCTCCATCCAAGATTGGCTGTGGTTGTACATCACTTTGGCTGGGGGTTCGGCAGTACTCTTAGCAGCAATAATTGCTGCCGTTGTCATCAGATTGAAGAGAAATAAAGGTGAGAACATTCACAGAATAAACTATTAAATATATCATTATTGATAAACCTGGATTTTAACACTATAAAGTCGACTCTTTTTTGTCCTTTAGGGAACAAAAAACCAGTGGAGGAAAACTATGTGAGTGTCAAACCGTACTAATCAGGTTTCTATACAGTTGACTTTATAACCCTCTCTTAACTGTCACAATTACTAAAGTGACAGTGGTTGTACAATAAACCGTACTTACTGTATTATACTCAGTTACAAAAACTCAGATCAGCAAAATGACCCTGCAAAATCTATATTAAATTTAGAATTTAGTTTGAGAGGGATGTTTAATGGAAAAACAGAAGTAGATCTGCAACAATACAGCATGACACACCGTATATTCTATAATCTGTATCCACTGACGTGAATGGAAACCTGTAACCAGCCTGTATTTGTGCAGGGACAGAGCTTAAACCCTGCAGTGACTCAGCCTGATCCAGAGACCAGTCAGGACATGGTGAGATCACCCAGTACTCCCAGCACAGAGTTACACCCACTCTATTTGTTCTCCAAAATGTGACAGAGATACAGTTTAACTTCCGTCTGCAACTCGGAAAAAGAGAAGTGAAATACAGCAACTACACTTAAATCCCCACATATTACTCACCAGCCATTATTATGTTGTCCTCTCTGTGCAGGCTGATCCTGAAGATGGTGTTTCCTACGCCTCCGTCAGCTACACCAAGAAGACCAACAGTAAAGCCCAGGTGAGCTGTCTGACTGGTTACACATGTTTGCAGCTCTGTGATGCTGCATAGTGGTGTTTTGGGCTAAATGCATCATGTAGCAGACTAACCACACCCATGATGACAACATGCTCACAATGACATTGCTATGAACACTACGCAGGGGACTAATATCTAAGTAAACAGGAAAAGAGAGTGTATTGAAATTAACATTTTGACCAGGAGATGGCACCAGATGTAAAGTTAAAGGACCATTCTTACAGTTGGTCCTGTGGGGTAAATAAATGTCCATCCATCTGTAAGTGCTTATCTTCTTGAAGGAATACTGCAACCACAAAATGACCATTTGTAAATCTATGTGTCATTGACTTCCTGGAGAAAACCTGAGCTATCAATGTAAGTAGGTGTCTCTATGTGTCAGTCCTGTGATAGTCTGGTGACCTGTCCAGGGTGTACCCTGCGTCCTACCCAGTGTCAGCTGAGATCAACCTCAGCCCTACTAAGACCCATAAAGGAATACTTCGCCTACAACATGACCATTTGTATACCTTTTAGGGCTGACATCACAATGACATCAGTTTGTTTGCTGGAGGCAAAACACGACTCTCCACCACAGGGCTGTAGGCTACATAGGAGTCTTAACATGTCTTTTTGTTGTGTTCTTGGGAGCCAGAATGGAAGGAGTCATGGCTCAAAACCTAAATTTGAATACATACCAGCTGGCACTGCTGGTATGTACAAAGACAACTAAGGTTAAATGTGATAAGACCAAAGGACTGGATGGAGACGATCATCAAAATGCTCGCATGTGCAGCACACACTTCATATCAGGTTAGGGGAAAAGTATTGACTGTTGAATAACATTACGTGTATTAATGGTAATCATGTCCACCTAATCAGGAATTGCGGAGGTATTAAGAGGAATGTTGGATTTCTCTAAGGCTAACTTTTTAGAGCATTAGTTGTTATTGTTAGTAAATAGCAATAGCAATAGCTATTACAAACGAGGAAACCATTCAAATGTCATCCTCCTTTGTAAGATTGGCATAGTAATCAACCACAAAGCCGACCATCTCACCTTCAGCAATCCTGTCAAATCATTCATCCACTGAGTGAGAGCATACAGGTCGGCCAGTCTGGTCCCGTTGGTCAGTTTTTACTGTTTCAAGTAACACTCGTGGTCCCAGAGAGTGAATGACCTGACATGATGCGTTCGTAAATTCAGTCTGATGCTCTACACTAAAATGAGAGCCCTGTTGGTCGAAGAAAAGGAGTGTTATATTTCTATATGAATTAATGAACAGTTAAGTTAATCACACATTCACTCTGCTCAGCGCTCTGCTGTGCCATATCCCCAGACAGAGTGCCCAGAGTGCGCTTTCCCATTCCCACAGCGCTCCGAATTTACGAATGGTCCAGTTTGTGCCAGAGTGCGCTCCAGCTCTCAGAATGAGTATTTCTGAATGCACTGCTCTCATCATCGTCCTCCATTGTCTAACACAAGCCAACAGAACATGCTAGCTAGCGCTAGCTAATGTCTGTGGAGAATTGGTTTGCTACCAGTAAAAGGGTCTGTATTTGTAAAGAAAATTTTAAAAAGAACTTAATATTGGAGTCTGGCTCTAAAGAGAGCAGAGATAAGTCGCACTTACAGATGGTCATTTGGTGGGTGACATATTCCTTTAAGGGGTGGGTCTGGGTCCGGTCCCAGCTGACGCAGGTAAAGAAAAGGGGTACTAACATGTAATCATGCAAAGTTCACACCAAGGGGCCCAAGCCAGACATTTCACATGGCCCGACCAGAAACCCTCTTGCTATGAGGCAACAGTGTCACCACTTCCAAGTTAGCTCTCAACTTCATTGCTGACAGCCAGGCTCAAACACTAAACTCTCTTACTGCAAAGCAGCAGCGCACAACCACTGTAACACCAAGCAAGGTGTAAATAACTGTCTCTACCAAATTCAATGGCAATCAATCCTATAATTGAGACATTCACTTGAAATATAAATGTAAAGCTCACGGTGGTGCTATAGGACAAATAAGGGGATCACCAAAGTCTTTAATATTCACTCATTCATTCATGATGCTCATTGTATTTCATTGCGTAATTCATTGTGTTTATTTGTGGTTCAGTGTCACGATGCTCCTTTGCATTGTTATCTTTCATCATGTCGTGCTGTTTACCTTTTTTCTCCCCAGGCTCTGTGTAAAGGTGATGATGATGAAGGTGATGCAGTGACCTACAGCACTGTGAAAGCTGCTGCTGCTGCTGCAGGGGACTCTGCTGATCCCAGCAACCTCTATGCCACCGTCAACAAAGCAAATCAATAAGATGCCACGGGTTACATGATTACATTGATTATATATTGATAACTGATGAGAAAACCAAGTCTGTTTTTATTTCGTATTTGTCTTTCCCTACAATACTGATACACCAATACCTTCAGCGACATTTTCTTTGCAGTCTTGTGGAGCATTTAATATTTAATTTTATTTTTGTATATAACCCTTATGCTCTTATCAGATTAATGACATTGTTATTGAAACATAAAAGGGAAGAGAGGAAACTTGAGTGCAGCTACATCTGGTTGTTATTTCTAGGATTATAATATTGTAGTTATTTGTCACAGTTACATGAACATGTCGCCATTTTTTGTTTCTATTATAGTTGTTTTTGTCATTATTTTGAGGATTTATTGCTGTAAAAAGCCTTTCTGGCCTGAAGGGGGTGCAGTAGATTAACCAGAAGCACAGTGTGAAAAAGAGAAGTAAGAACCTGACATTCATATGGCTGGTCTCTTAAAGGTCCAGTGTGTAAGATTTAGGGGGATTTAGCGATCTAGCTGAAACATCTCCACGTTAGAATTCCTCTAGTGTTCATTGTTCAGGAGGGGCTGATGGTGGCCGATGCAAAAACACAACTTGCCATATCTAAAGACAGTGTTTAGGTTGTCTGTTCTGGGCTATAGAAACATTAACAGCTTATTTTCAGGTGATTATCAAGGTCAAGGTCCATTTATTGGCATTCCTGCATGGGGTACATGAAAGAACGAAACGTCATCTGTGGACATTCCCATAGGAAAGTTGTAATAGAACTAGCGCTGGCTCCCAGCGGCAGTGATGTGATTGGAGCCAAATCTGTGTACTTCCGTACTTCCTCGACCAACGGCTGATTAGCTTTGCCTTACACCCGCCTACACTGGAATTACTGTTCCCCAAATTGTTGTCCATAGTACAACAGAAAAGGAAGTGTTCAGTGCATCGCGAGAAGAGATTAAAATGGATATGATTTCATTTGATTCCCTGCAGCGGCTTACATAAATGTCTGGCTTTCTTGTCCGCTGCAGTGCAGTTGCCATACCATACGGTAATGGCGTTGGTCACTGGGACACTCTCCTCTGCACATCTGTAGAAGGCAACAAGGGCAACATGCTTTAATTTCCTTAGCTATTAAAGACGTTGGTGAGCCTTCTTGACCACACTGGCTGTGTTGGCAGACCAGGTGAAGTTGTCTGTAACGAGTAACTTATTCTTTTATGTCCCGTTTCCATTTATATATATATCATCCCTGCCTATATATCCCCCTGAATCCTACACACTGGGCCTTTAAATAGATGAGAAAATGTGTGTAATATGTGTTACATTTTCTTTCCTAAGCTCGTTCTCATTAATTTTACAGAGAGCACAGTGTTGGATGTTTGCCTGTAGAACTATGGTGCTCAGAGACCTGGTGGGAGCTCTCAGGGTTTCTGGCTCAGTAACACAGAGGAACTGGTATTTGTTATCAAGTGTTTATTGTTTCATAGTTTGTGTTTTGTGCTGCTTTGTATCTATTTTCTTGTCAAATTTTGTCCCCATTGCAATAAATAATAACGTGGTTGTGTTCATACTTTTCCCTCGTCCTCTGTACTTGTTTCATATGGAATAATTTGAACATCTAGTTTCCTTGGAACTTAAAAAATACTGAAGGGATGTGACGTCTGATGTGGCTTGACATCAGTGGAAGAAAGAAGGTCATTAGGAGGTGACTGACACCTTACTGATCACAGGAAGTAATAGGAAGTGCTATATTTCTCTTTAAGAGGATGCTGGCAGTTGAGACAGTGAGAGGAGGAGACAGAAAGGCATGATGGCTGAATTCAGATGGGTTAAAATGTCTTTTTTACTGATCCTGGTGCTTCAGATTACAGGTAAGGATATGTAACATATTTAAATAAGTAGCATAAATATTGCAAAACATTTTTTTTAATTTATTATCGAACCTCCATTTTACCTCTGACAGCCAAGTCTGCTGTTTATTTTTTTAACATACTGAGGACTCTTGTAAAGATGAGACGTATTTGTAATCATCTGTTGTATCTAAAATCAACTTCTCAATAACACATGAACATAATTACCTAATTCTTCTGTCAGTTATATTTCTCTTGTCTTCTCAGCAGCTGTAACCGGACATTTCCTCTCATACATCGTCAGAGCTGGAGATGAAGTCACTTTGCTTTGTGAAAATATGATAAAGAATAAGCATCACTGTGAAAACACCACATGGCTTTTCACTGGTTCAAGAAGCACACGAGCAGAGGAGCTGATCAAACATGGGCAGATTGGTGAAATTGCCAAAGATGAATCAGACAGACTGAGAGTTACAGAGAACTGTTCTTTGGTTATAAAGACGGTCACAGATGAGGAAGCTGGTCAGTTCAACTGTCAGCAGTTCAATATATCAGGAAAAAAACAAAGTGAGGACTCTGTGGTTTTTCTCTCTGTTGTTACCAGTGAGTATTTACATCATAATGTTTTCTGCTTTCTTTTGTCAATATACTGAAACATTACAATTACAGTGATACAGTTAAATACGCACTTGTCTTTCTCTCACAACATCTCCATCCTCACCAGTGACTGAACAGAAGGACCACAATAAGATCACATTCAACTGCTCTGTGCTCACGTCTGGACACTGTGCACACACAGTGAAGTGGCAGTTTAAGGGTGCGGGTAAAGACTCGAAGACATCACAGTCTTACTGCTCGGCCAGTGTGACCTTTATAGATTCTGACTTTATTACATTCAGTGACTACGAATTGAAGTGTGAAGTGACAGATGGTTGTACTAAAGAAGTTCATCAATTCACCTTCAGCCCTCCTCAGTCCTCAGGTGAGAAACCAGGTGAGAACATGATGAGCGGTTTATACATTACATTGTTTACTGGATGGATTTTAAGGTTTAAGATGACACCATTCTTACTCACTTAGTTACTGCAGATGGAAAACATGCCGTATTTTATTACTGACTAGTAAATTAGACACAAAAATAGCAACAACTGAATCAACAATGACAGGAACAATGGGGGTTGGGGGGTTTGCCTCACTGACCACCTTTTCCTCTTAAAACCGACCTGCGCAGTTTTCAAGAAGATTCTAACACTCACCAATGTTTTCTTGTCGGGGATTTGTTCTCAGGTAAGAACAGAATCAAGGTCTATACAAACACTCACGCACATCTGAATGCTGCCATGTTTGTGCAAATAGTTGGTTATTGTGTTTTCTTCAGTTCTACAGTTGCATAATATTTTAGGATTTATATTACAATAATCAGCCGTCAAAAGTACGAATGTCAGACACACAATGTTAGACACTGGATATATGACATATAACTCATGTGTGCAGTTTTTGTAAATATCTTTCTTTGAGAAAAAAAAGAAGAAGAAGAAGCTTTGCTCAAAAAACCTCAGCTCTTGAGCAGAACAGGAAGCTGCAACCAAATATGTTATGTTTTCATTTTCATTCCAGACTGGTGGTGGTACATCCTTGTGCCTGTGGGTGTAGCAGCACTTCTGATAACTGTTGTTGCAGTCAAAAGATGGAGGAGATCTAAAGGTGAGAATATACACAGATTTTATCCTCAAGATTTTTTGATAATCCGTTATTTTTCCTGTGGAAACTAAAGTCAGTCCTCTCTTTTGTCTTTTCAGCAAACATGGACGACAACATTGTGAGTTTAAAAACTGAAAAATCACAGGTTTATACAATATTTACACAATTATAAATACATAATTCACTGTGATTGTAACTCTAGTTAAATCTCCACCAAAAAAATAAACATTTTGAAACATTATTTGAAAGACACATGACTCTTTGGCAGACGTGATAGAGTTAAAAATGTTAAAAAAGGCTGGAATACATTCAGTATGGCTCCACCTTACTGCTTGCTCATTATATCTCCTCTGTGCAGGCTGATCCTGGAGATGATGTTTTCTACGCCTCCATCAGCTACACCAGGAAGACCAACAGGAAAGCCCAGGTAAGTTTTGTAATCTGTAGCATCGCCATGTTACGCTCTATCATGTTCTGTTGTGTCAGTTTTTATGTGTTGTTTCCCTCTCGTTTCCCAGGTTCGGGGTAAGGGTGATGATGATGATGATGATGATGATGATGATGATGGAGGTGATGTGGTGACCTACAGCACTGTGAATGTTTCATCTCAACAACCTCTAAGCTAATATCAGCTGAATGAAAAATCATCATATTACATATTTCATGCTCAAAGCTTACCAGAATTCACCTATTATGTTTCAATGTGTAAAACACACTCTGCACAGAATTTGCTATGTAGTCAAATCGTCGAGAAAATATTGTCTAAAATATATGATCCTGATGTTCTCACTTGTTTATTTACAGTATGCAATGTAGACTGTTTTTCAACATTTGCATCCAGTTTTTATTCCAGTATTTTAATGTTGTAGTGTTTATATTTTAGTACACATTTCATTTTCACATTTAGTGCTGTAAAACGCTTTATGTCCAGCAGGTGGTGTAAGAGGTTAACTAACAGTGTAGTGATAAACTGCCTAAGTGTTTACTGCTTGAGTGTTTACTGCTTTTTTTATGTGTTAAATCTGTGTTATCCTTTTTAAACATGCAGTCCTGCCATTTTTTGCATGCAATTATTTCATATGCAGAGATGGACAGTATTTCAATTAAATGTATTTGAAATATCTGTGGTACAACTTTTGAGTGTTTAGCCATGTGTATTTTGCAAGACAGAGAAATTTAAATTGTAATTTGTAACAAAATACTTTAAGTGATGTGAGTAAGGTCAGACCACACCCATATTGAAGTTTATAAATGCCTAAATATGATCATATCAGTTTGTAGACTATATAATAATGCATTTTCTGTATTTTTATAATACAAATTACTTGTATTTTAATAAATGTATTTTCTTCTACCAGTATTTTGTACAACCCTGATTTTCAAAAAAGTTGGGGTGCTGTGTAAAAATGTACATAAAAACATAATACAGTGATTTGCAAATCTTTTTTGACCTTTATTCCATTGAATACAAACAAGAAAACATATTTATTGTTCAAACTGACAAACTGAATTAGATGCCTCCAAAAATCCATGAGCAGGGGCCTGTTTCGTTACACCACCTTTTGCAGTAACAACACTGATGACACTATTTTTTGAAGCTTTTAAAATTAGATTTTTTTCTCATGAGTCACAAATTTGCCTCCAAAATCTTCAAAAGTTAAAGACTTTCTGTGTGGAAAAATTGACCAAAATCCCATCTGAACATTGTGAGATATTAGCTTTTTTATACAGGAAGCATTCAAGGGTTTCTTCATGTATTAGATTTCAGTTAGCATCTTCAGTACGTTTTTATGTCATTCCACGGCACCTGCACATAATTTTTATGGACTGACATGTTATAATCTCTTATATGTGTAGTTTCATTAAGTTAAATCATTGCATTCTATTTTTCTGTACTTTTTTCTCTTTTTAACCATCTCAACTTCTGGAAATCAGGTTTTTCTTTTTATATAAATGGATACAAGTATTTGTAATTTGTTAAAAAAAAGAAGAAGATATTTTAGCGTATTTTGTTTGTCCATCTCTTTTCATTTTTGACATTACCATCCGTCTCTGTGACATGCATTATTTGGACTGTTAGTAATTCCAACTACACCAGGTCAGACGTGACCCAGCTCATGTCAGAGTGATGACTGGTTGACAGGAGGAAAGTCAAACCTGATATACACAAAAGAGGAAAACTGTCACTATAAGGAAGTGATGCACAAATCATTTGTGGAGAGCACATGCAATACTCTTTTAGCTACAGGATGTTGAATAGAACATCCAAAAAAAAAAAACCCAACTGCGGCCAAAAATATTTTCCTTCAATTTAGACTGTTTGTTGGTACATCATTGTGGCTGCCAGTTTATAACTGCTGTGGCATTCGTCAGATGGAAGAGAAGTAAAGGTACTTTATAGTGCCCTGGCAATATCTGCATTCACTGGCTTGTTAGATACTTTGGGGGGAGAAAACCTTAAACCAAATGTAACCAGGCTGTATTTGTCCATGGGCTGAGCTTAAACCCTGCAGTGACTCAGTCTTCTACAGAAACCAGTCAGGAAATGTTGAGATTACATACTACATACAGTACAAAGTTACACTCAGTTCACTTTGTTTTAGTGGTACTTTCCTTGTGGGGAAATTGTCCATGTCTATTTTATATTTAATCTTCATGCTCTAACTGCAATTGTTTTTATACAGCTGCACAACTGCATCCAGCTGTTATTTTAATGTTGCAGTGTTACTTTTAACATAGCCAAGTGCTTTTTTTGTATTGCTGTAAAAAGCTTTTTATTCAGAAGGCCAGAGGGTGGAGTTGTAGGTTAAGTTACAGTTCCAACCACAGTTTCCAGGTATTAGCTCCAACATTCATATAGCTGATTGCCCTTACATGGTACAATGGCCTTGCTGTCAGGCACATTATTGTACTGTAATGTAGATACTGTTGGGTTGCAGTTCAAGGATTAATTGTTATTTTAATTTATTAGCAACTTTTTTTAAGCATGTTCACCTGTTGTTGCTTTATATGCAATGAGATGAACATTATCACCCCCCTGTAATATCATGTGTTTACAACTATATTTGGAGCTATTATTAAAACTGATATGCTGTCTGTATTTTATGACTTTTGCTGTGATGGTGATTCTATGGTACTCTATTCTTTTCTTCTCTGAGAGAGGTGAAGCACCTGAAAATGTACAAATTGTGCAAAATCAACAGTTGCAACAAGAGACAGAAATTCCATTTGTTGCAGATATATCACTTGTTGACGCCTTCGTCTGTCAAAATCAACCAATCACAGAGAGCCGTCAGTTCCATATATGGTAGAGCGTGTTCTCCGACCCGCCCCTCTTTGTTGGCTCGACCAATGAGAGGCCGCCGAACGTTGGTGGCTGCCGGGGATACGAGCGACGGAGGGATACAGGGAGAACAGCAGGTCGCTAGTGGGTCCGTTTTATCCCAAATGATTCAATCATGTAAGGGATTGAAGGAGCCTTTTTATCAACATGAAGTCGGATTTTATGGGGAGATAGTTGCTACCGAGGCGCCGTGCAGGCTGCTGACGGGGAGGAATGCACACTGGAGGTCATTTTCCCGGACTGGGGAGGTGGGAGGCAACGGCCCCCGCAGTGTTGTGAGGGATATTGTTAGCTAGCTAGCGAAACAGAAAGACTTCCGGTTGATATTTTCAAAATAAAAAAGCTCCGACAAGAGCGTGATTCGTTTGATTGTAGTTCTCGGGAGAAAATTTTACGTACACGCGTAAACTTATCAAAAACGAAGCCGCAGTGGGTTTATGAGTATGTTGCAACGACTCGTGCAATTATTCTACAAACACGCAACATCGACACACTTGCTGCTTTTACTTTGAAGTGGAATTTACCGCATCCACAGTCCAATGGTCGTTAGCTCTTGCTAGCTTGACGCGTACAAGAAGGGGTGAAGTTACAAAGCCTCAGACCAAAACAAGACTTCTCATCTTGTGGTGGACAACGCCGCCTTGCTATGAATGGGACCTACCTCGTCTCACTGTGTTTTTTCCGAGTCAAATGCCTTTTAAACTGGAGGGCCTGTCGGTTATCTGCAATTGGAGCTCCAGTGGTGGAAAATACGGTACGTTTGAATTAGTAACGGTTGGGATATTTCAGCGGATGCACTCTAACGAAAAATCCCTGATTTCGATGTCAACTTCTGTCTGTGGTGCTCACTTGTGAGTTTTGTAGACATTGTCGTTCAAAAATAAGTTCTTCCTTAAATTTGGTATATGTTGTTAATGTAATATAAGCTAGGCTGCTTTTAAACGAAACTAGCATGTCTTTAATACTCATGAATTCAGTTCATAGAGCCCTTGGTCCTGTATAATAACGTTGCTTATACAGTGTTCGTATTTCCTTGTTGATTTTATGAAAACATTGTTGTACTTCATCGTGCATCTGACATATTTTGTACTCTAGGTCACTTGTATGATTCTCAATGTTGAATTTAAAATGTTAAGTACGATTTTGTCCATCTAATGTGTTAAGTTTACACAGGATGTACTATGGGTCATTTTGTGCCTCTGGTCTCTCTGCACATTTTTTATTTAGATTTTGCTGCCACATTCATGGATTTTTGCATATATTGCAGGATTTTTATGGAAGAAATCACTCCTGGACGAGTATTTGTACTTTGGGTAGGGTTTTCTTCCCTATAGGGATTTGTGGATTCATACTCCACTGTAACATCATCATTCCTCTTCCAAAATAGGAGAGGCACAGATATCCTTTGGGTGTACCCTCCCGGGAAACACCTTATAAAAACACAACTGTACCTCACACATTTTTGTTTTTTAGAACTGAACCTTGCAGTACAGAAATTTACCCATACTGTAGACCTATTCCAAATGCAGCATTTATTTTTTTTTTACTGCATTGCAAACCTGAGTTAAGGGTGCAAAATTTCTTTTGGTAAAATTGATGTGTTTTCTATTTTTACCCTGCCAGGTTTGTGGTGAAAGATCAACATGTACTGTCAACCACTGAAAAACAAGAAGAGGCTCTTGTAGCTGAAGGAGGATTACCTGCCCTAACTTTTCCTCCTCCTCCTCACCCTCTTGGGATCAATGACCGGACCCAACTCCCCAAGCCGGACCGGCACCACCTCAGCTAAGCTGAGCAGACATGGCCGGTCCAAGAGCACCAGCTCGCACTGTCTCCTCCGCTGCAGCACCCAGGAGGAGTCCTCCGCCTCCCCCCCTAACAACAGCCCCCGGTCCCCTGGGGACGAAGAGGAGAAGGATGGAGGGGTTCTTTTTTATGTGAACAGGACAGGTTTTCCCATCGAGAGTGTAACCTGGGAAAGGATGTGGTCCCATGTTGCTGCTGTGCACCCCGAGGGTCAGGAGATGGTGGACAGGATACGAAATGCTGCATACCTTCCCAAGGTAACTGTGACTGATCCATCCCTCAGTTTAAAAAGTAGACAAAATAACCCTTCATTAGAAAATATTTTAACTTTGATGCAACTAAATTCCTATCACAAACAATGCTACAAAGATGTGCAGTGGACTCAAATTTAGTACCATTTGTCAACTCTTTGTAAATATATTGGATAGTTTCATTATATCCTTTTTGGTTGATTTGAAATTTTAACTGACCTCTGTTCATCTTTGTTAATGAAGTTTGCCTGTGGTTGGAATATGTTGTTAGAATTTGCAAGCACTTCCTTTGTCATAAAGTTTGTTGCAGTTGTTGCCCTATGCATCAGCAATTTGTAGTTCTGTAAAAAATACAGCTGAATGCAAGGCTGGGCTATAGATTGATGTCAAGACTAGATATCATATTATTGTGTGTTGAGGTTTCCTGGTTTTGAAGGTTGCAAGTGATGCAATTTTCTGAATTTACCACATTGTTGTAGCTGTTCTTATTGCGTATTTTTTTGTGAAAGCATCAATAGTCAACCCTACAATATTGTTGCCATATCAGCATCGAAGTATTTGGTCTAAAGCGTCATGATATTTTTCGTTTTTCTCCATACTGCCCAGCCTCCACTGAAAACTTATTTCCATTAGTATTCATAGACGGCTTAACTCTTGCCTCATTTCCCTGCCTGCCTCCTTTCTGATCGTCATATTTCATCATATTTTCTAGCCTTTAAATACATCTTCTTTGAGTAGTTGACAAAAGTAACCAAGACAATCACCATACATTTAGTAAAAAATAGATTCATGGTAGGATTTTGATCAGTGTTTATCAGTGTTAACCGATTAAATTCTGTCTTAGGATCATTTTGGTGGAAGTTAAGACATGAGAAGTTAACACAGGTGGAGATGGGAGGTGTTCACCCAGCAGCAGCAATATGCCAGAGATCCATTGTGCTGCATTCTGTGCTAATGGGCTCTATGAAGGGTTTCCTCAGGGACCCTCTGGGGTTCCCTGTGGCTGCTGTACTATAAAGGAATCAAAGGTCTCTTTTTGGTGTAACCAGCTCTGTCGTGCTTTGCTGGGAGAAGACAGGACGGATGAGCGTGAGAGCTGCCCATGTTTTTAGGCTGTGTAAAGAGTAGGCTCTGACTAAATGATGGGACTGGCTTTCACTGAGTTTGAGGTGTGTGTTCAGTATACATGTTGGCAGGTCTCAGCACTGCCTTGCTGTGAGAAGGTCGGTGCTCTGTTCTTTCCAAATGCAAGCTTTGTCCTTATCAAACATGCGCGATATTTGCAGCACAATGTTGATTTTATCAACTACAGTAATGATTATTTTCATTATCAATTAGTCTGTGGATCACTTGAGTCAATAATATGGCAGATAATGGGCCCAGGTAACATTTTTAATTTTTTAAAATCCCAACCTGAGATACTCAGTTATAAGGATATGAAAGAGATAAAAGGTAAGTCATTGTCCTAGATGCAAAGCTGGAACGAGCAGAGTCAAACAATTTGATTAATTGATTTACTGACTAACTGTTGCAGCTCTAGACAAACTGATAAATCCATTAATCTGCATTTAGCAATTATATGTGAACCTGCAAACAAACTGCATGTTATTATATTGCTACCTCCAGATGTTCTCTGCTCTCCTGGTGTGCTTCGTGTCCCAACTTCAGTGAGGAAATTACAATTGTGATATGAGTCAGACCATCAGGTTATGTGTCTCAGAGTCAGTGCAAGGCATATTGGCTGTCTCTGAGGAAGTGTGTGTGTGTGTGTGCCTCCTTCTTCACACTTAGGTGTTAATGTCAACCTATTTTCACACTCTGTTTCACGAATACAAACACTCTCAGGTGTACACTCATCCCCACACAGAGGATTGCATCACATTACCATGACAACAAGTGTCCTAGATTGGGGTGCCCGACCTGTCAAGTGATGTTATGGCTGCTTTTTGGGTTTGTCACAGTCTGCATGACTTCTGGCTCACACATGTGAAGTACACTCACATTTGTGCTATCAGAAATTTATGATAAGTAGAGAATGCAGTGCAACAAAGATTGTTCTTTGTACCATTTATAGCAACTTAAACAAACTAAAAACAACCAACAACCAGCTTCAATCAAAGGAGGATTTTCGTTGATATTCAAGACTTGTTAAATAACCACAATGATTAACAACATTATTATGTTTATTTGGATTGTTTAAGTAACATATCAAGCGAAAAACACCCAATTTTTGCTGTTTTAGCTCCTTGAATGTCACAATTTGCTGCTTTCCCCAGCTTTATATGTGTATGTATACTGTATACGGGGGTGGCTGTGGCTTAGGAGGTGGAGCAGGTCATCCACTAGTTGGAAGATGGGCAGTTTGATTCCCAGCTCCTCCAGATTGCACGTTGAAGTCCTTGGGCGAAACAGTGAACCTGGGATTGCCCATGAAGGCTGTGCCATGAGTGTGTGAGAATGTTTAAACTGAGTAGCAGGTGGCACCTTTTATGGTAGCTTCAGCCACCAGTGTGTGAATGGGTGGATGTGACTCTGTAGTATTAAAGCACTTTGAGTGGTCGGAAGACTAGAAAGGTGCCATAAAAGTGGACTGTTGATTGGACAAAACAAGACATATAGAGACAACACTTGAAGCTCTTGCAAATCATGATGAACATACCTCACCGTTTTTATGACTTTTATCTGAGACAAAACAATTAATAGAGTAGTAATCAACAGATAAATCGACAAAGAAAATTATTATACGTTGCGTCCCTATTTAGTGGTTGTAGTACGAGCAGCAGCAGCAGTAGTAGTTTTAGAAATCATAGTGCTTGTGTCTTTCCTTTGATCATTTTCTTCTTTATTGAGCAGCATTCTTTTGTATAGTGGCGGGAAAGACAGAAGTCAGTGAAAGACAAAAATATGCACAACTGGTTCTTCAGGCTAAAAAAAAAAAAGCCATCCCCCACGTACATCATGTGCATCTTTGTCCACTGCTACAGAGGCCCCTTAGCCCAGATTCTCCTCATACTTTTCCCGTCAGTGATTTGGATGAATGCTTGTTGTGTTTCAGGCTGTGGAGAAGGGAATCTGGTTGTTGCTTAGCTCTACTAATTGGCCATGTGGTCATTGGTGACCTGGTTGGCTGGCAGTGCCAAAATCCCATACTGTTGTTTTGTACAGAAGGACAACAGGAGGACATGTGTACAAACAACAAATACGCCACCATAGAAAAACTGTACAGAATGCACACACATAAACCGCTCGTCTGTTTTGTTTACAGAAGCCATCAGCTGCTGCTTGTAATAGTTTCATATTTAACGTGTCAGTTGTTGAAGAATATTAAAGTATGGGCCAGTTGTGACTGCAAAGCTTCTCAGAAGCCTTCCAAGTGGGAAAATATGTGTAAGCTTTATGCTTTTCATTTTTTACATGATGACTAAACTCTATTTTAATGGGTTTACTTTCAAGGTTATCTCTCGGATTGGACAAAACTTATTTCTCATTAAATTAAACGTACTGTGTTTTGTTTAGAATCATTTTGCCAGGGTCCTGGTTTGTTTGCTAAGACACTGCTGTGAACAATATGGGTGCTGTATGCATGCACCTAAGGTGTCCGTTGGTTTACATTGCAGTATTGTTGATATGCAACCTGACTCTGGTGCGTGTGTGTAAGTAAACGGTGTGAAAGCAGATGGTTACCACAGATACAGACGCTGACACACTGATCTACAAGGGTTAGCTGTGCCTTCTAGCGAGGGGAGGTGGAGTAGGAAGAGAAGAGGAATAACTTAATTATAGGTACAAGCCGTGGAGTATGAGAAACATCATTTAATTTATATTTATCAGACACTATAGCTGTAAATCTGTTTCTAGTGTTGGTTTTTTGTTATTGTGAAATTGATTACACCTGCTGTGCATAACATCTAACAATAATACTAATAATTAATAAAAATAAATGACAGATATTTATAGAGTTACCACAAATAAATGAGATAGATGAGAACTTAGAATGTATTTTACATTGTCAGCCAGGTCAGTTTTGGGAGGATATGTTATGAAATACTCTCACCTAGATTCTAAGTTTCTTTCAAAATGCAAGCAAGTGCTACCCTCAGGTAGATTTACCACAGTATACATCTGTGTGACTGTCGGTGACCCAAGTCCACACTCCCACTCTCCTTGTCCTCATTAACGGAATAGAAATCTTGGCACAGGGACCAAATAATCCCTCTAATACAATCTGGCTAGTGGATAATCTCTGGATACCAACTGGACTACCTGAAGGACTTTTAATGGGAAACCAAACTAGCTACAACCTGTCTGAGCAAAGGCCTCTGCCAAGGCTCTGAGGCAAAACTAGAAAAAAACCCATTTTTAAACATCTCTATATTTTGGCATTATTTACTGGTATTGTTGGTACATGACAGCTTTGAAATTGGATAACCATGAGGATGATGTCATCAGCAGCAGCAGCTGTGTGTGCTGTGCTGCATGTTAACTGGATGCATGGTCACTGGACTGGAGCAGAAATTAAAACCACCAGTAAAGTAGATGTTGTACAGTAGATGTTTTCACCAAAGCTTTTCATTTCCATAATCCATTGTAGCTCCATTGTTCTGGATTAAAATGTTTTTGTTCAAGCTGTGACAATAGGATTTTGTTTTGGATGGGGTTAAAGGATTACATTTAAACTGGACATTTTTAGCATTTGCACCAGTAGAATCAGACGGTAGACATGCAATAACAAGAAAACAGCTGGGATATTTCAGAGTTTATGACCGATAATGTTCCACATCTTAGTCAGGGCTGTTGAAATTGATATCTTGTATATATTTGCAGAAGTAGCTTGTGTCATTTTGAGTAACTCAAGATACAAAAAGCATGTTTTGGATTTGACCTGTGATGTGTATGGATGCCTGCCAAAATGGCTTGGTTTAGACAGATGTTCTCTGAGGCAAAGAATTACAGATGGCAGCGATAATCTTCTAGGAGGTGTTCTTTGGTGTGATTACTGTAGTCCTGCAGTAGATACAAGCCACAGCTAAATACTGCTATTAGTACTGAAGTAGTAATATCAGTCATCATTTTTTGTACAATCAAATGAAAAGGGTGATTGCAAGAAAGAAGGGAGTCTCATGTCGAGACTTTGCTTAATCACACTCACACACACACACACACACACACACACACACACACACACACACACACACACACACACACACACATACACACTCAAAGAGAGAGAAAGACATTCCTCTTGGTGTTCCACTCTAAAGATATCTTGACAGAAGGAAATACAACCCGTCTCTCTCCCTCTTGCTCGGTTGTTTCCATTTTTTATACACACAGACCAAAGTGCTTTAAAGGTTATAGAGTTTGCTGCTATCTGTAGTATGTTCTCATGTCAGTGGTACTCGTACCTGGTACTTTGATACCTTGACGACACTTAAACAAAGCAATGAGAAAGATTTCTGCTGAGGTGTAAAAAGGATTAAATGGATAGGAAATGACATTGTAAATCCACTTTTGTTTGACTCGCTCCTGCAGATATTTTACGATAGACTAGTACGTAAAGTTTATGACTTTTACCATAATTTGTACATGGATTGGTACTATTAAAGGGAATGGACTTCTTTTAGTATTGATTTTGTTATACTCTGCTTACGTTTCTTTGACTACTTTCTACTCCCCATCCCCCACTTCCTTCGAACAGTTCAAAATTCAAACACCAGAAAGGTCATAACCGATACTATACAACATCCGTCTTTTCTATCTCTCTGCTCTGTCTTCATATCCCTCAGTCTCTGGTTACTGTTTTGTCTCTGGGAGGGTCAGGTTGCCAGCCTACCTCCAGGTTCTGGAGTAGGGGACTGCTGAAAGAAAAAAAAATAGAGCTAGGGAAAAAATGGTATGGATATGATTAGGAGGGAGGACTGCAAAGACAGCGTGACATACAAGAAGATGGAGAAGGAAGGGGTGTGACAGAGAGACAGAGGAGAGATGAGAGTGAAAAGGGAAAGGAAGGAGAAAACAAAAATGAGAATTTGAGATAACTCTGAAGGGGAAGGCGAATGGGGAGAAAACAGGAAGGGAGGTAGAGCCAGATAAACACCAGTCTAAACTGGGACTATGAAGTGATGCTCTTCCAGCTGAACTCTTAAATGGAGAGGAGGAATTACACACATCACTGACGCTTTAGCAGCCTCTGTTTCCTAGGGTGATGTAGGCTACGCTTACACTGCACCTAAATATGTGACTCCTCATATGAATGCCAACTTCTGTGGAAGTTACACACAGTTTGGATATGAAAGACGATGACAGCTGTAACCAAATTTTCAGGCAACATCAGTTTTCATAAGGCATAGTGCTGGCTTTTCACCAGAGCTGCTCTCAACAGTTTTGGGGGGTTTTGGACAGCTAAAATACTGCAGTTTGTCATGCTGTATTTCTCTCTGGCGCAGTGGTTTTGTTGTAAATATTTAGCACAATGTGAATCCAGTTGTAACTTCATCTGTAACTTCATCTTACTGCATTTAAAATGTAGCCTTTCTGTATGGAAGTTCTACACAGATTGTGATGGTGACAGCCGAAAGGCGGCACCTCTTTCTATCTGACATTCCAGCCGAGGGAAGAGCAGAGAAGATGATAAAAGTGAGGGATCACCAGTCATCTCACTCCCTGACCCAGCAGAAAGCAGCTTTAAAGTGTGTGTGTGCCAGCTGATGCAGCCAGTGTGTTATGCCTTAGTGAGGATTTTACTACATGGGAGATTATGCGGCTGTATAACCTGCTATTTACTGGTCTTGGATGGCTGGCAGACTGGTTTTTGGACTGAATGACTGCCTACTGGCCTGACAGCTAGAAGACTGACAAGTTGGTGATTGTTTTACTGACTGACTGGCAGGTTGACTGGTCAGTCTTTCATCAGGTTTGAAGGCTACTGTTCTACTGTTTGTATTAAATGAGTGGTTGTGTGGCTAATAAGTGCTTTATTGGCTAAGTAACTTGATAGTCTAATGTGGTGAATGTCTGAATGTCTGACTGCTAATGAAATCCCTTATATGGTTCTCATTGTGAGTTTTGAAGATCCAAGGCATTAAAAGCATAAATAATGACGCACATTTTTTTAAAGGTGGCCGTAATGATTGTGCAAATGTATTGTGTAAATTGGATTCAGGGTTGCTCAAATTTGATTCGTCAGTTTCACATCTAAAAGTTCAAGTTGAAAAGGTTAAAAAAAGAAAAGAACATCTGTCAGATTTGATAGGTCAAAACATTTAGGCTTGACTCTATCAAACCTATCCTGCCCTGTGTAGCCCAGATGTTAAAATTAAAAATTTTTCAACTTGAATTTTAAGATTTGAATTTGACCAATCAAATGTGAGCAACCTAAATCTATTTTCGGTTCTTTCTTTTTTTTAATTTTTTTTTTTATTCTGAATCTTGAGTTTTTGGATCTGTATTTGTGAAATCTGTGTTTGTCAAATCAAGAAATTTTATATTTTAATTTCAAAGAGGTGAATTCAGAACATTAAATTTAGACACATGGTTTTCAAAGTAACAGTTCAATTATATGAATGCAATGGTGTTTACATTTCAAGTTTTCAGTGGCTATTAAAATTTAAATTCATATGTCTCTTGTTTACATCCATATAAAACATCTTTGTCCATGAATATATTTTTGGAGATGTGTAAAAAGAGTCATTTTACAACTGGTTTCATGGATCTCATGTGCTCCAGTTTTATACCAGGATCCCAATGATTTTTGAAAAAGAAAAACAACAACAATTCATCAGGGCTCACCCTGCTTTTTGTTGTGATGTCTTCCTTCTCAGCTCCATTCTCATGCTGTAAATAAACAGTGAAGCAAAAACCCACAGGAAATGATAGGGCTGCTGCTATAGTTCACCCTTCCTGCACACACACACACACACACACACACACACACACACACACACACACACACACACACACACACACACACAGTACACAGGCTGCCTGTGTGTCAGAGGAAGTCTCCTTTTGTGTTTAAGTTTGACTCACTCTCTAATGGTGCGGTCATGGTCCTTTCATGAAGCCACATCTGTGACCTCGGTTTTCTCTCTGAGATGGGTCTTGTTGAGGTGAAATGACTTTAGAAATAGCAGCATGGTTTCATTCTCACCACAGGCCTCTCTTATCACAATATGGGTGTCTGTTGGCCGAGTAGTCTAAGGTTGGTGCACCGCATAACCCCAACATTCTGGGGTAGAGGCAATGTCACATGTCATCTGTCTCTTTATCATATTATTTCCTGTGGCTGTTCACAGTCAGCTCTGTTACGCAAATAAATCTCTTTGTACAGAATGCTAGAAGCACTGCTGCTGCTGCAACTACCACTCGTGGTAACAGTGGTTATAGTCGCTGTAGAAATAACTTCATTATTGTGGAGTTTTTAATCCTGACAAAAACAACATTTTGATGGAGGAAGAAAATTTTCTACTTTCTGTAAAAACGTAAACATAGGCCTGATGGCATCTGTGTCAGCTCTCAGAAACACTGAATAGTAAACTTTAAGTGTTTAATTAAATAGATCCACCAACAACCAAGACTAAGGCTTTCATTTGTTTAGCAATAGTAGCTAATAAATTACTCTAAGCAGATATGATGATTGTTAGCTGATTGTAAAAAGCAATGAGTTGTACTCCTGTAACTCTTGTTTAAATAGATTTAGCACTGCAGATTTAAATTTAATGTACTTTAATGTGAGAGTAGTATAAATGGTTGTACCAGTATACGTACATTAGTATACATTTTTTTCCAGCAGTGTTGGAACAAGTGTCAAGCTCATAGACTGTATGAAAGAATAGAGGTATCCACCTTGACACCACCCATGGTTTGTCGACTCCTATTTTAAAGCCTTGAGTGTAGAATTTTGGCTGTCACCATCACAGATTTGTGGAACCAGAAGTGAGCATATTTGGACGAGAGGTTGGGGCTAACCTGAACACAAGCTGCTAGCGTGGTTAGCACGGTGCATTTACAGCTATGGTTAACTGTGATAATGCCAATGCTATTTTTTTCTAGCCAAAAAATAGAATTCTTAGAATTCCTAGAAAAGCTGCATATCTGTATAGGGGCTCTTTAAGTAAAACCAAATGCTTTTTCAGGCAACCAAAATGATATAATTAACTTTGATGCACTGACAGCTACGGCTAGGCCTATACTCTGAATCTGGGGTCACGTCATGATTACGTTACCAACACACTATTGCCATGTTATAGCGACTTTTCAATGGACGACACCCACCTGTTACTCAAAGCAGCCATGTCCTTAATTATGTGTAACTTAAAGCCGTAATAAAATGTAAATGGTAACTTATATGAAAATTCAACCCTGGTACAGTTGTTATGAAGGACAAAATTGTAAAAGAGATCAAAATGTTTTTTTTTGTTCCAGGCTGTAAACATGTTAATTTCTGCTGTAAAATTGAGCATTTTCACATGGGGGTCGATGGGGGTGACTGGCTTTTGGAGCCAGCCTCAAGTGGCCATTCAAAGAACTGCAGTTTTTGGCACTTGGGTGTCTGCTTTTTTCAGCCTCAGTGGTTGCCACTTGACTGAGCTGTACGTGCTGTTATTAGTCATGGGACATTGAAAAGGCAGATTTCTAAAGATGCTGGGAGGTGGTTTTGGGATTCTGAATGTTACCACATGTTGATTTTGCTTTGAGACAATAATCTCTCTCCCTTCTCTCTGCAGCATTCCGTTCCCTCAGTCCCGACCTTCAAACCGTCCATGTCGGTTCCAGATTGGCTTGTGGCCATCCAGAACTACATGAAGGCTCTGCAGTATCCTTCACCACAAATACAACAGTACATTGCATTGCAACACACATTGCGGCGTGAAAACCGATGTCATGATGAGAGCTACACCTGTCAGGTGAAGTTAGGCTGTCTGTGTCTCATGACATTAGATCTTTCCACACATAACTCATTGAGACACCAGAGTGACACCAGCTTCAGGTGCACATCAGTCAATAGTTGAGAAACGGATAAACAACAATGACAACTTGTGCTGTCCCTAACATTTCCATCAGATACAACCACACAGGAACCCAATTCTTTGAAATCAAGAAGAGCCGTCCACTGTGTGGGTAAGTGAACTGCAGCCTTAGTTTTATTACAGTTTATGAGTTAAATGTGCCTCGAGTTTGAAGAATTCAGTTAAGCCTATATTCTTTGACTTGCATTAATGGGCTCAGCTCACAAACAACAACCACTCATGTAAGGCTGGCTTATTGAAGAGGTGAGGTCACTATCTGAATTCTTTCATCAATCCTCAGCTTAACCTGATTACCTCCAGTAATCAGGTCATAATGTGGACACACTGATGACATTCTCTAACTATCTGAACAGTGATATGAACAGTTCTGCATGCACATAATAGTCTAGTTGATGTAACTAATGATAGCTGATAAGTTAATTTGATTAAAGGTGCTGGAGCAGAATGAATCTGGGGAACAAACTCTCTGTTTTAACATTAAAACCTGTTGCACAATTTACTTTGAATTTTTCATACACACATTTGTAACACTGAAAGAAATCTGGCTGAATGGTACGAGCGAACAAAAGTATATATAGTTTTCCCATTACTTTTAAAATTTAAATGACTGTGAAAATAACAGTTTTATCTCTGCATTTCTCTTTTGTCCTTGCCTTCACCCTCTTCCTCCTCTTGCTCTTATCCCCCTTTTGTTGTCAACTGATCCCCTGTTTTTCTTTTTCTCTTTCTATTCATCTTCTCACTGCCCTTCTGCCTCTCCTCCCCCCTGCTGCTCCTCTTTTCCTTTTCCTTTGCCTGTGCTCTGCTCCCCCTCCTCCTACCACTCATCCTCTTCCTTCCCCTTCCTCTTCCTCATCCTTCTCCTCCTCCAGGTTAATGGAGACAGCAAGAGAGATGATCAGAGAGTCTTTGCCAATCAAATGTCTGGAAGCCGTCATCCTGGGAATGTATCCTTTAATACCTGACACACACACACACTCCAAACAGTGGACCAGGAGGTTATTTTGTTATCTCTGGGTGAAATCAATGAGACGCGTTGCTCTAATGTCCTAATGCCTCCCCACCACCGCCACCCTTTCCAGCTCTTACTGAACAGTGTTGCCTGGCAACAAGCCCTCTTCAAAGTTTAACCCCCCTACCACCATACACACACAATTCACAAAGCTTAGTATCATCCGGCAGGACTTAAATATTAAAGCAGCAGTCTGTAATTTCTGCAACTGCTTCAGCATTTAAATGATGTGGTCAGCTGCAGTTTAAAATTAGAAACTGTGCCTGATTATTCACTTGTGGACAAGTACTGAAGCTCTGGTTTGACTACAAAGGCCCATTTAACAAATCAGTGGATGCTATTAGCGATAATGTCTTGATATGGCTTATAGCAACTCAGTGAAGTGGGCAGATTCAAAGGTTGTAGTTTAGTTTGAAGAATAAAATACAACCATATAATACAACTGCAACCAAAGACTGCTGTACACAGCTTCGGAGACAGAGGCAAAGATCTGTAGTGCATTATCAACACCTTTTCAACAGGATACAAGACTCTGTCCAGACATAATCACCCACATTGAAGTAAAGGAGCTGGTATGCGATATGTAGTGTACACAGCTTGGTGTAACAGATTTCTGAGGACTTTGGCATGTCAACACATGAGAGATTTCTCAGTGTCTCTGCGAATGCATGGTCCAGTTTCACATGTGCTAGTTTCACGGTAGCTTTCCTCCTGTGGCTGACAGGGTGGCAGCTGACAGTGACTTTAATCGAGACTGGCTTTAGCCTCTAGTTGAAAGGAGGAGAGAGGGAGGGAAATAGAGAAAGCAGCAAGAAGTCGACAGAAAAATCACATCAAGGAGAAGGAAAGAGAGGACATGTGAGCCAGAGGGAGTGAGAAAAAGGACGGGGTGAGGAACAGACAAGGCAATCTAATGGTCTGAGATATTCTTCTGCTGCTTCGTGCCCTTTATACAAAGTCATACTGTTGCATTTATATCAACAAGGGACAGCGTGTCTGTGCAGTGTCACCTTTCAGGGGGTGCTGAGGTCATACTCTGTAAAAGGACCCAGGCCCCAGCGAGAATTGAACTCGCGACCCCTGGTTTACAAGACCAGTGCTCTAACCACTGAGCTATGAGGCCTTACCTGTACTTTGCAGGGCGATGACCGGTATTTGAAATGTTAATGACAGGTGGGGACACACCCTGTTTGCATAACAGGTATTGTTAAGACAATGTGACATTAACGTGACCTAACCTGTTGACTCTATCAGTGACTTTAATGTCTCCTCATTCCTCACTGGGCTCAAGAGAAAGTTTAAAATGTCCAAAAATTACAATCAGATATGAATGTTCTAAATAAATTATACATCTGAACACTGTCACCGATAATAAAAAGTGAGACAGTGTTAGGAGAGGATAGGAGTAGATAGGGACAGACAGTTAGGATAGAAAAGCAAGAGGGATGAGCAGCAACTGTTGTCGCTTGTGGCAGTTGGAGCCGTCTGTCTCCTTGTCTTTGTGTCTGGGTCCAGTTTGTCCTTTGCCGCTGGTTTTTTCCCTTCCTGGTTAACAGTGATCTGAATTCTCTCCAGGATATTCAGGGTGTATCTTGGGTCACACCAGCTCTTTGTGTGGGTGTGTGTGTTCACTGTGTGTGTGTGTTTGACTCTGTGTCTCATCGGATCAGCCATCACTGAGCAGTGTTTTGCAGAACAAGGCTAGAGCACAAAGCAGCCTCAAGTTGAATAATAATCAGAGCAGGAACTTTTCCAAAAAAACTTTTAGACAAACTACATGGCCAAAAGTATGTGGACACCTGGACATTACACCCATTTGTAATTGCTGAAAATCAAACTCCCAGATCTGTGTGCTAGGTACCCCAACAGAGGGGTGACCAAAAATGGGGACAGTATGGAACAGTTCCATTGGAACCATCTACAACTTTTCACAGTGGAAGCGGAAAAAAAGCGTACCAAACTGAACTTTATGGTACTGCTTAAAATATCATTGCACACTGTAGCATTAATACCTCCCCTAACTGAAACTATGAGGCCTAATACAATGCATGAGAACAGCTCCAGACTCCAGTGTCCACAAACTTTTGACCATATTTCAAGACCAATTCCCGAGCTGCTACTGAAACTCAAAGAACTAGAGTTTGCTTGTGATGAAGATGAGGAAAGCACGTGGCTCTACATAAAATGGCACCGTACATAAAGAGGATTTTATGCCTTTTCCTGTATTTTCTTATCTTAAATCTCGCTGCTTTGAAATGTAGCAAGGAAGGGAATGTGGAGAGAAACTCGAGGAGGAGAGGGGGAGGACGCATGAGGGAGAAAGAGACAGAGAGAGTGAATTTAAAAACCCACTGGATTAGCTCTGCATTATATCCATAGATAAGGCGTCTCACTTACCTCTGCCTCTCAGACATAACACAGGGAAATACAGTATTTGAAGCCTAAGAGAGTATTAAAGCCAGTCTGCTATCAGGGTGAGATTGGATGGATGGATGCATAGATAGAGCTGACTCTAGGATTATTGTAACTTTAATTTCAAAGTAGGGATGCACCGAAATGAAAATTTGTGGCTGAAGCCTAAGCCGAATAAAATTAAATGCTTGGCCGAATACGAGTACCGAATGCCGAAAACCGTTGTTTAGTTTTTCATTAGTTTCTGCAAATGAACGCCCTCCAGATTAGTGTTGTCACGGTACCAAAATTGGGACCCACGGTACAATACCAGTGAAAGTATCATGGTTCTGAGTAGTATCACGATACCACGGCAAAAATGAGGCAGATGTGCCTTTTGTCATTTATAAAAAGATGAATCACTTTTCTATAATACATCACTGATATTTCAATGGAATAAATTACTTACTGACTTATTCATACTTCAAAAACAACATCAATAAGTGATTAACATAGGGGGGGATTGAAATTAAATAAATAAATAAAATAAAGATCAACAAGCCACCCTCCTCTCCTGACAAGTCCCTTCATAAGTAAAGAGCAGTCCCTAAAGTGCGGTGAGGTTTGTGGGCCGTTACCTGACACAGAGAAATGTGAACGGCTCGTTGCTCCTCTGACACGCCACATACCTGTGTGCTGCCACGGCTTGGCTGTCCAGGTACTTTTGGGCAGTCATGACACCAAGAAGAGGACATTATCGGAGCCGGACTTCTCCGTTGCCGGTAAGCCGTTATCTTGCGCCACGGAGCTCTATGGCCGCCATATTTGACAGGAATACATTCCTGTCTGTGTCTGTGACCCCCATTCAACCCACAACCGGCAGGATTTGAATTTTGTTTCTGCTGCTGGTTGAAATCTGTACTTGCACAGCGGGCTGAATGATTTATTTTGCTCAAAAAAAAAAAACTATTTTTAGTTGCAAATGCGAGTGCGGTGATGGATGTAGTAAAATATCGCCACACTGCCGACATTTTACTCCGTCCGTCACTGCACACTGTTCGATTGCGTTATCAAAACACGCCGCTATTATTCTGCGTTGCTTTTCACTTATTCCACCGAATACCGAATGTGTGGGTTTTTTTCAATATTCGGCCGAATATATTCGGTTACCGAATATTCGGTGCATCCCTATTTCAAAGCAATAAAGTGAGTGTTGGAAAGAGAGAAGGATGCTGTACTCATCGGCCGTGTTAAAACTGACAGCTCTCGTAGTGGTCTCTATGGCAACCAAGAGGGGGGGAGAGACAGAGAGAGAGAGAGAGATAGATACTGTTAGCAGCATCACATGTCCTCCATCACAGGAAGTATGTTTAATGAACTATTCATTAGAAAGGAACCGGGTGTGTTTTGTGTCTGCAGAGTTCATGTACAGTCGTTTTGCTTCTGTTATTAAAATGAAGAAGAGTATAATGATAGCTGCAGTTGACTTATCGCCATTGCAGTTAATGTAACCATGTGTGTGTTTGTTTGTTTGTATGCATGTCTTTTTTAGCCTTTCAAAGTATAATTAATCTCTTTTGCTGTCTTAGACAATCATCCATACTTTAAGAAAGTTCTTGTCCGAGCATTTATATATAGATTTAGTCTTTAAGACAACATACAGAATACAGAAACTGTTAATAGCTCAGCAGGAAGGGATTCAGTGTCTTGCTTAAGAACACCGAACTGTGAAGATCTGGTTTCTTCATACAGTAGGCCAGCCCTGTTCTGCTTTAATGCTGTGAGCTTCCCTACAGCACACAGTCATGCTGATACACACTAGTGTGTGTGTGTGTGTGTGTGATCAGTAGTCTAGTTGTGTTGATGGCCCTTAGTGAATATTTAATGAAAACACAGCAGTGCTGTGGCACTCAGGCTGCTGAGGTGATGGGCAGGCACACTGGCCAATGACAGGCCTCCGTGGACAGAACAGAGCAGATGGTTGGCCACTGGCCGACAAAGATACTATCCAGATCTGTGTGTGTGTGTGTGTGTGTGTGTGTGTGTGTGTGTGTGTGTGTGTGTGTGTGTGTGTGTGTGTGTGTGTGTGTGTGTGTTTGCACAGATTGCTACAGTTGGATCCCTGTCAGTGTTGAGCTCTACGAAGCTGTGCAGTCCACAGCATGAGAGCTGACTAAATATAGACCTCATTCAGTTTTCATATGTTGTTGTTACAAACATGTTTTTCCACCACTGAAGAATTAATAACTTTCTGTTGAGTTGAATGTTACCCTATCAGTTCTGCGCTATGTCAGAGACTGGGCTCAGTTAAATATTTTACTAATAATTAAGTCTTCCACATTTTGAAATCGGTGTGAACCTGGATTGTTGGATTTGAAGGCATCAGGAGCAGCAGGGTAGAAAAGGAGGAAAGGACAGAGGAAAGAACATTAGAAAGAGAAGTAGAAACTATATGGATGGGTAAGAGTTCGGAATGAGGAGGTCAGAGGTCAGAGGTCAAGAGGTGCACATATTGCTCTATCTCCTGTGAATGAGTCGCAAGGTCATCCACACACACACACATACCCTGAACATGTGTCATCATCTCCTCAGGTTTCTGATGGTACCAGATAGCTCATCTGTCTCTCAGTTTGTTTTTCTAGTCACATTTAGTCAGACAAGGGGCGCTGCACAAACTTTGGCAGTCACAGAGCTATTGTTTACCCCGTGGCATTTTCATAGTATTGGCCTTCTGAGAGTCAGACTGAATCTAATTTCACATGAGTCAAGCTGCTGTGCTGCCTCTGCTGTGAGAAATCAAAACAAATACACTTTCACTTTAACTCCTGGGTTTTGCACTCAGATGTTGTTTTTTATTTCAGGTCTATAGTCAAATGTGCAGCTCCAGCAGTGCAGTCAGAGTGCATCTAGATTAGTTCATCTAATAAATCGAAAAATAGAACTCCAGACGACATGAAGCAAAATAATGCCCTCAAAATCCTTTCTTAACTCTGGTGTGTTAACCAGCTACCTGACCAACGGGCTAACATCTCTCGAGCGTTTCCCCATCAGCTTTAAGACCCAGTTTTCTGGCCACTGCTTCCACCATGTTGTACTGGGTGTCTACTGCAACGGCCGCTATGGGTCACTTGGCATGAGCCGCCGGCAGGACCTGATGGACAAACCACTGACACACCGCACACTGGGAGAACTTGTAGCTGAGTTTGAGAGCTCCTACAAAAGATACCAGCACACTCTGAAGAAGGTAAGAATAGAGATGGAGGGATGAAGATGTGTTATGTAGGTGGAAGGGTAGTGAATGAATGAATTGGTCATAACCAAAGGGTAAGGGCAGAAGTTTCAGCTTATATCAGGCCCCCCCTTCTCACATTTTTAGAAGTAACAAACAAATTGTCAAGTAGTAGAATCATTAAGGGTGTGTTTGATTTTAAACCCTGCTTCTCCCAGGTGAAGATCGGCCTGTATGTGCCTCACGACCCCCACGTCTTTCAGCCGATCGAGTGGAAGCATTTGGTGCTGAACGCTGCACGACTGGGAGCCCAGGAGATGAGGAAGGAACTGGAGAAACACGGCCGAGATATGCGGATGAAGGTACATACTGTATGGACACAGACATGATGTACACTTTAGGGTTTGATTTGATTTTAATACAGATTTTTATGCCTGTGCACCAACAGCATTATGTTTTCGGGTTGTCCATCCATCCGTCCATCTCATTCTTGTGAATGCGATATCTCAAGAACGTCCACTTGGACTCAAGAATAAACTGATTTAATTCTGGTGGTCACAGATCAAAGGTCAAGGTCACTGTGACCATGTCTGGCTCAGTCTTGAGAACTCAATATCTCATTCTAGTTTATTCCAAAAACTTAAAATTTAACAATTACAATTGAAAAAAAATCAGCCAACAATTAAGTGTTTTCCTCTTTATTTTCTTCACTGAAGTCATCATAAGGATAAGAACACCTAACACTTGATGATGATAAAAAGGTTTTATCAGTGAGGTGAAGCTTATGAGCTTCCTACAGTCCACCTTTGTTAATCAAACTATATCATATACATAGTATTTTTGATAAGAGAAATGGATATACCAGGATCAGAAATGAATGTGTACTCAGGACAGAAATGCCCAGATAGATACACATAATATCAGCAAAATAAAAGTTAAAGTCCCCTGATAAATAACAGTATCCTATTTGAGCTTCAGTGTTGTTTGAGAGTTAGTGCGCAGCCTGAGGCAGGAGAAGAAACTTGGCACACTGCAGCCAGAGGCAGAAGAAAATACAGGCTGCACTCAAACCACAAAACAAATCAACAAATATGGTAACAACTGAACACAGCAGGGTGAAAATGGACCTTTTGGGATTCATTGGCCAGCTCCCAGCAGTGGGACAGAAGTAAAACAGTTCTTAGTGGTTCAGCTAATGGGGAGTTTATTTGCCAAAATCCAATACAGACATGTAATTTCATAGTGGAATACAAGAGAGCAAAATGCCTCTCAAAAATCTGATTGGGGGGGGGGGGCAAATATGACCTTTTAAAAGTAGTGAAATGCCAGTGTGAATAAAAACACACAATCTTGATGTACAGAGTTACATGTATTTGATTGATAGTCAGATCCAGACTGAATTAAAATATCTTCTGTGACTCAAATCTGATTTGATTTATTCAACTGAGACAGGTTGATACTGTAACCAGTGCCGCTGCTCAGCCACAACCCTTCTCTCACAAAGTTACATTTATAGTTTACTTTTTAAGTTTTTTTTAATATCTCCAACATTATAACCCTGATGTAGTCAGCAGTCATTTCTTATCTCAGTGCCTCAGTTTACATAGATTTTAAGTTGAAACAGCACATTGTCTTGTGTTCTGATGATCCAGGCAGCTAAACTCAGGAAAAAAACAAAACAAAACGTCCTGGACTTTTTTTTTTTCTTTTGAAACTAAACAGGGGAAACACCTTTATTACTTTTTTCCATTAGACCAGAGATGAATGTAGTTTCCCTCTTGCTGAACATGGAATATAAACTGTCAGGAATTATTTAGGGCATGATGGGGAAGGAAGGAATGTGCAAGTATGTGTGTGTGTGAGGAAGAGGAGGAGACGCCGAGAAGTGGGTTTGTTTGAGGTTAAATGTTTTGCGAACCCTGGGGTTTTTATTTTCAGTTTCTACGGGTTGACTTTTTGTTTTGTTTTCACATTTTTCCATATTTCCCGCACCACATGCAATTCCACGAAGGTGATGCTTGAGGTTCTGGGTGTATGTGTGTGTGTGTATGTGCATGCAAGATGATGGTGTTGGATAGTGGTGTATGGACTGCGTTGCATGTCAGCGAGATATGTAGGTCAGCGAGTTTGCAGCTGTCACACACACACATGCACATGAAAACACAGACACACACAGTCAGACCCCGGTCAGCTGTGTTGTGGTTCGTATGGCTTTAGTATAATCTCTGTTGTGCTCCAGAGAATGTGAATTTTGTATAGACCTTTTTTGTGTGTGTGTGTGTGTGTGTGTGTGTGTGTGTGTGTGTGTGTGTGTGTGTGTGTGCATCTATTTTTATAAGGACCCAGCTGAGTTTTGGACTTTGACAGTGAGGTTATTTAGTTTGTTCCTCTTTCTTCTTTCAAGGGCTGTTTTAGGGTTAAGGTCAAAATTAGGTTTATGTTACAGGCTATGGAATGCACTACAGTAGGTCACTGACGGTCCTCACAAGATTTAAAATGTGTAAACTCACAGTAACACACCCCCTTCTGCATCAAGGACTTGATATAAAGTTTCATGGTTCAAAAATAGAAACATTTAAGTCATGTTAAAGCATGATTCTCAAAAAGGCTGTAGGATATGTGAGGTAGGAAACAAACACACACACACACACACAGACACTGAGACTCATATATCTATCAGAGCCACATGACTAACGTGACCAGCTGTGGAATATGAGCCATTTCCTGGCTTTTGCTTTGTCCGGGAAAACTTGCCATCCGTGTTCATCCTGCAGTTTTCCTCACCCGCTGAGTTCTTAATGATAGCTTCAAGTTACTGTTTATTACACACAGGCACACATATGAAATGCTTCATGTGTAGCTTTAAATTGTGTTTTCTCCATGATTCATTTGCCACAGCAGTTTGTCAAGATTGAGTGAGATTAAAAAAGAAAAACAAATCACCCACACAAGCATGTATGTGCATAGTGAGATTGTTGTTCTGGGGTCCCATTCGTCATGGTTGCATTTTCTGCCCTGCAGCTGAGTAACAGCAGTAGTTGTTGGAGTCATGCTAGCATAGTTTCTGTACGTTGAAATGTGAGGGTGTAGCAGGGTGTAAATAGAAAGGCAGCACGTATCCTGCGTTTTCACTGGGTCAATGATCCCATGAGTTTTTTTTTGGCAGATTGGTCCATCTGTTTGTTAACACAGACTCTCAAATCAACCATGTCGAGCTGAAATGATTGGTCCATTAATCAATAAGTTGACTGACAAGTGTGAGGATTTGCTGCCTTTTTCTGTTGTATATCATTAAAACTGAATCCATCTGGGTTTTGCACTGTTGAGCAGACAAAACAAGTAATTTGAAGATGACACCTTGGGCTATGAGACTTGTGACTGGCATTTTATCACAATAAGACATTATGTTGACTATATATTAGGGCTGCCCCCGACTAAGAATTTTCCTAGTCGACCAATAGTCATCATTTAGGGCCATTAGTCGAGTAGTCGCTGGCATGTTTACGACATTAATTCAATAATTTAGTCATACATTTTGGGTGGGGCAACACAATGGTTTGTGTTCAAGGTGTGAAAAAGAATAGTATCAGTAACATTGTTAACACTGTGCTACATTACAGAGAAATACAAAACCATACAAATGAGCCTTCATTAATATAGGCCTATATTTTATCTACAAGTGCACATCACACACTAGGCAAGCTGCCTGTTAATGACGCTGTCGGCAAAGCAGTAATGATTGTGCTAAGTGGCTCTTGGGCATGTAGCTACTTACACGTTTCAGATGATACGTCGTGTTTGTAGTCGACCAATGAAGGGGGCAGCCCTACCGTATATACTTAAAGAAGTATTCTTTAAGAAGTACTCTTTCAATGCTGGAAAGATGGTCTTCTCACAAACCTGGGCTGTCTATGCAGTAGAAAGACACAAATTGAAATTGGTGCTACATGACCATGTCTCTGAAGACATTTTAGGCAAGATAAAGGCAATACGAGCCAGTGGAAATCCAGATTTTGGAAAATGAGCAGGGAGATCTGGGCACTGGCAAGACTGAGGGAACTTAAACAGTTCATTTACACATGCTACTCACATCGTTATGATACAAAGCTGGCTTTGCTTAGTATCAGTGTCAGTCAGATAAATACTTAGAATACAAACTGAAGTGTAAATTGTCACAACATAGTGATATTGACTGTTCTTTGTGTGATTTTCTTAGATCCTTAAATCATCCAGTGCGCAGTCACCAATCAAGGAGCGGAGCCGGGGGAAATCCTTATCACCAAGGCGACGGCAGAGCAGTCCCCAGCGACGATTCACACACCGCAGAGACAAATCGTGAGTGTTTTCCAATGTTTGTGCCTCGGGACAGGAAACTTTGAGCAGATGACGTGGGTTTGTGTGTGTATCTGTGGTCATGTATGCTCTTTTCCAGACCACTTTTTACAGTTTTAGCAGCTCACTAGATTTTTATACAGAGAATGACTCTAAGTAATGCTGTGCTCCAAACTTACCAGTGAGTTCACCAGTGTTTTAATGAATGGTAGCAATTGGTATTTATCAACCCTTGTGTGTTCCTACCTTTCCCCTCCTTCCTTTCTCCCCTCCTTCCTTTCTCCCTATGGCTTTGCTGCTCAGGTCAAGGAGAGTTTAGATCTGAAGTGGCTTGTGTGTGTGAGAGTGTGTGTGAGTGTTGCTGACAGCTCAGCATTATTAGCCAGCAGACAAGTCCTTGTTCTGTTCAGCTGACACTTGGCATTGTCATCATGGTGTGTTAGTGTGTGTGTGCATCAGCAGCAGAGTGCCTCTCTCTTTCTTCCTGAGTTGCAGGATGTAAATGTAGATGTAGATGCGCGTAAAACATAAATCCATGTATTGAATCAGAAAAAAACAAACAAACTCCATGGAGAAATCTGAAAATTTAAAGACACCTTGCTCTGTGGCTTTAATACACACCAGAGAACATGACTAAAGATCTTGTTTGAATCATTGGGAGCTAGTCTTTGACTCTTTGTCTTTGTCTTTGACGTGAATACAGTTATTCAGTTATGAAGGATAACTGCATTTTCTACATCGATTTTTAGTGTGTGAATCACTTTGAGTAGGTTTTACTCTTTATCTAATTCTTCCAAATTGTTTTCTTGTTTGAAGCTTTTTCAAACAAGTGATCTCATGTAATTACTTTCATATCAGTTGTAAAACTCTCAATTGAAACAAATATGTATTAAATTCTTTCAGGGTTAGCAGCTCTTAAAAACAAGGTGACTCACCACTCCAATTCAATGGCAGGGAAACTTTGACACACACATACAGGATGCCGAGTGTGTTTGTGTGTGCTGTCAGCTGTGTGGTAGGATGTAACACAATCTGACTTGGACAACAGCTGCAGCCCAGGCGTACTGCAGAGTCACCACAAACACAACACACACACACACACACACACACACACGCTGCACCAGAATTAGTGACAGTCCTGTGTGTTGCCATTTGACATGGCACCGTGATGACCTTTCTTATGAGAAGCTCAAGTGGGATTAACCATCTAATTATTCAGATGTGTATGTATGTGTGTGTGCCTGCTTGTGTGTGTGTGTGTGTGTGTGTGTGTGTGTGTGTGTGTGTGTGTGTGTGTGTGTGTGTGTGTGTGTGTGTGTGTAAAAAAACTGCAACACAAAAAGAAGGCTTTTCCTTGCTGCACTTCACCACCATCCTCCCCAGTTTAAAAGTAATGAAAATCTCAAAAACATGATCACTGATCGTGATGGTCTGCACAATACAGTAGCTGTTGTCATGTCTAAAACTTGATCCTTGAGACACGTGATATTTTAATGATGCTCAGTGAGGTAAAACCACCTGAAAGCTATTATTTTGCACCAACTTCTCGTATCACCCATCACAAGGAGCTGCAGATAAAGAGAGGAATGCAAGCTAGAGAAATAACTTTTTTTAGTCAAATGAGAAGTTTCTTTATTAGCGCACATTTAGTTTCTTTTCCCTTCAGGGTTCAGTCAAATACATTGTTATTTTAATCTTCATAAAACTTAATTGTCTGATCAGTGCAGAGAAACAGTTTAAATGAACAGGACACATCAGTACAGCACATTACCACTTTAAACCACTTGAATGTGGTACTTAAAAGGCTATTACTGTTATCAACAGAGCACTTAACAACATGTTGCCACTTCAGACAGACAACTCCAGCAGAGACAGTGCAGTAATCTGCTGCTGGTTTTAAACCGCCGAGAGCATGGACTCTTGAAATGCACAGGGTTATTTAGCAGCATGAGTAAGACATTTCAGCAGGCTGTTTCCAGCACTGCCTGCTGTACACCGACAAATACAACACAAAACTAAAATTAAGTGAAATAACATTAAAAAAAAGATTAAAAACATAAAACATGCCTTGAAATATATTAAAAACAGCATTTAAAAAGATTTTAAAAGTACAATTCTGTGAACTCTGAGCACAGATGGTTAAAGACAATAAAAGAAACAGGAAGGACTCAGAGAGGACAAAATGGGATTGAAAGAAGGAGAAGGCAAGAAGGTGAGAAGGAAAAGACGAGGAAAGGAGAGAAGAAAATATGACAGAGGATGGTAGGGGAGAAGAAAGGCTGGAGAGAAGAAAAGATGGAGGGGCTAGAAAAATAAGACAAAGCCTGACGGAAGACAGGAAATCAAAATACCATTTAGAGAGGCGGAGGAGGAATAAAAAGGCTGTCAGTTCAACAGATTGGCTTCAGCAAGTAGCACTTCTCCTTGATGTGTCAGAGAGAGAGAGAGCACTTGAAAGCGACCTTCTAAGCAGAAATCACTGAAGAAATGAAAGCGGATAAAGGAAAGAGCGAGGGAGAAGAGGGGATGGGAATAGAGAGAGGAAGAGATGGTGTGAAAAGAGAGGGCAAGAAGAAGACAGAGCAGTGAGGATTAAATCTGATGACTTTCTGGCTTTTAGAATTTCTTACTGAGGAATGAGAGAGAGCTAAATCTCCTCCTCATTTTCCACCTTCGCCATGTCTTCCTGCACTTTCTTTCTCCACTTTACATGTGCACTGCAGAAATCTGGCATAAACAGTGTTATTCAGCACTTCTCAACAGGTTGAATTGCACATGTCATAGTTTATGACATACTATACTATGACATTTTTGATAACATTTTTATGACATACTATACTATGACATTTTTATAACATTTTTATGACATACTATACTTTGATGGGATGGCACGGTGGTACAGTGGTTAGCACTGTCATCTTCTGGGTTCAAACCTGCCGGCTGGCTAGGCCCCCTCTGTGTGGAGTTTACATGTTCTTCCTGTATGAGTGGGGTGTGGGATCCTCAGGGTTCTCCTGCTTCATCCCTCCATCCAAAGATATACAGGTTAATTGGTAATTTTATATTGCCCATAGGTGTTTATTACACACTATCCTATGACTTTTTTTTTTTTTTTTTTTTTAAGTTTTTATGGCAAACTATACAATGTCATTTTTATAACATTTTTTGACATACTATGCTCTGACATTTTTATGACATATTTTACTGACATTTTTTGACATACTATATTATGATATTTTTATGACACACTATACTATGGCATTTTTTGACATACTATTCCATGACATTTTTATGACATACTATACTATGGCATTTTTTGACATACTATATTATGATATTTTTATGACATACTATACGATGGTATTTTTTGACATACTATTCCATGACATTTTTATGACATACTATACTATGGTATTTTTTGACATAATATTCCATGAAATTTTTATGACATACTATACTATGGCATTTTTTGACATGCTATGTTATGATTTTTAATGACATACTATACTATGGCATTTTTTGACATACTATTCCATGAAATTTTTATGGCATACTATACTATGACGTTTTTTATGACATACTGTAATGACATACTATACTATGACATTTTTGTGACATATTTTACTATGACATTTTTATGACATACTATACTATGGCATTTTTATAAAGTTTTTATGGCAAACTATGCAATGTCATTTTTATAACATTTTTTGACATAATATGCTCTGACATTTTTATGACATTTTACTGACATTTTTGTGACATACTATATTATGATATTTTTATGACATACTATACTATGACGTTTTTATGACACACTATACTATGGCATTTTTTGACATACTATTCCATGACATTTTTATGACATACTATACTATGACGTGTTTATGACAAACTATAATGACATACTATACTATGGCATTTTTTGACATATTATACTATGACATTTTTTATAACATACTATACTATATTTTTATGACATACTATACTATGATATTTGTATGACATTTTTATGACATACTATACTGTGACATTTTTATGACATACTATACTATGATATTTGTATGACATTTTTATGACATACTATACTATGACATTTTTATGACATACTATACTATGGCATTTTTTGACCAGGGCTCAACAATAAGGATTGCCCGATTGCCCGGGGCAAGTAAAACTCAAGGTCGGGCATGTAAACTAAAAACTCACTCGCCCGATCGGGCAAGTCGCTAAAAATAGTAAAAGTTAATAACTAATTGATAAAATAAATGTATTTTAAAACGCGCTCCTTCGGCTCTGATGCAGTGTTCTCTCTGCCTGAAGTCACAGGCACAGTGTATAACAATGTCCTGCCCACAGCCCCCATTGATTGGTTACATGGCACAAGTGAAGCCAATCAACACTGAAGCCTCTCTACATGCTGCACTGTCTTACCTCTTCATAAACTAAAGTCATATTATTTTGCGCGACAGACGCTTCATATAAAAACATAACAATATACTATTTATGGTGTTATGTCATCCTGTCATTTCTGTCTCTACATGGTCACACGTTAACAATTTTCCTCTGCTCTCTGTATCGCGCACGGCGGAGTTCCGCCACACACACAGGTGAGCACGCTAGAGCGGCTCGGGCCGCATTTTCCTGACCAAACCTGACCCGAGCCCGGTGCAGTTTGTCAGCTGACAAAGTTATTGTTATGTACAGTGTGTAAATAACCATCAACAGACTGTTGTTACGCACAGACAAACACGTTGCTTACACAGCAGCGCAGCATGGCACTCGGTGCTGAGCTTGTGTTGCTTCAGGCATTGTCATGTAAATAACAACTTCCAGCACTTAAATAGGTCATAGCACAAAACAGCAGCATGTCAAGTGACTTTTATTATGTTCAATAAAATTGTATTTTCCTAAATCTTGAGACACCTCATATGTAAGCTAGACAGACATTTCACCTGCTCATTACTGTGCACACATGTACTGTATGTGCTTAGTCCTAAAGAGCCCTTCTGGTGCCAGTGTACATAGAAACATCCTGAGTGGGCTGTGCTTTGCAAGCATACAAAAAAGTTTCACACATGTGAAAATTATTTTTCATGTGTGTGCTTCACCTCTGCTGCTACAACTCCATCCTAGGGGAAACACTGTTGTGTGCGTTTTGTGCAACAGATGGATGTGGTAGTCTACTGGTAGAGTAGAGAGAGAGCTAAGTAGTGTTGAAGTAGAGTAGAGCAGGGCAGAGAGATGGAGGCAAAATATATTAAACTCGGTGTTAATACAGCAGAACTGGAGAGAGGGGTGGAAAATAAATAGAGGTGGGCATGGCTCAAGTAGGGCGCAAAATTATAGACAGAACGATTGACAAAGATTGCCGCCGCCCTGACACTGTCATTTGTGTGTAGGAATTAAGCTACAATACATGACATATGTTGTTTAATAACATTTTACATAACATAAAAATAACTGCAATCTTTGTTATTTGATAGCCACTTAAATTAAACAATTTTTATAGGGCAAGTAAAAACTGACTTCGGGCAAAAAACCTTAGCGTTGAACCCTGTTGACATACTGTTCAATGACATTTTTATGACATACTATACTATGTCATTTTTTATAACATACTATGCTATATTTTTATGACATACTATACTATGACATTTGTATGACATTTTTATGACATACTATACTATGATATTTTTGTCATACTATATTATCAATCAATTCAATCAATCAATTTTATTTATAAAGCCCAATATCACAAATACAATTTGCCTCACAGGGCTTTACAGCATACGACATCCCTCTGTCCTTTAGACCCTCACAGCGGATAAGGAAAAACTCCCCAAAAAAACCCATTTGACATTTAATGACAAACTATACTATGGCATTTTTATAACATACTGTTCGATGACATTTTTATGACATACTATACTATGACATTTTTTATAACATACTATCCTATATTTTTATGACATACTATACTAAGACATTTGTATGACATTTTTATGACATACTATACTATGATATTTTTGTCATACTATACTTTTTTTTTTTTAAGAATTGACATACTATGCTATGTCATTTTTATAACAGTTCTATGACATACTATACTATATTTTTTGACATACTATACCATGATATTTTTTGTCATACTATACTATAACATTTGTATGACATTTTTTGACATGCTATACTATAGTTTTTGTTATACTATACTATGACATTTTTATGACAAACTGTACTATGACAATTTTTGACATACTATACTTAAGCAATACCACACAAGAAAGAGTGATGTTGTACTGTATATTGTCACGGCTGTGATTCATTCATAGGAAGACAATTACATTTTTATGACATACTTTACTATGACATTCATATAACATTTTTATGACATACTATACCTTGACAGTTTTATGACATGCTATACTACGACTTTTTACAACATTTTTGACATACTATACTATGACAGTTTTATAACATTGTTATGACATACTATACTATGACTTTTTCTAACATTTTTATGACATACTATTCTATGAATTTTTACAACATTTTTGACATACTATACTATTACAGTTTTATAACATTGTTATGACATACTATACTATGACTTTTTATAACATTTTTATGACATACTATACTATGACATTTTTATAACGTTTTCATTACATACTATACTATGACATTTGTATAACATTTTTATTACATACTATTCTATGACATTTTTATAACATTATTATGATGCACTCTGCTATACTATTATTTTTATAGTGATTTTATGACATTTTTCTATAATTTTTTATCATAAAAAAACGTCCTCCAAAATACACTGGATTTCGCTTTTCAAATGTGAATATTTACTTACTTATATATAATATATACTGAGTAAAATATATAATATTTTTATGATGGTAGTCTAAAAATCCCTGGATTTTTGACACTATAAAAGCAAAACCTGGGTTCTAAGACACAGTGATGGGTATTTTTTTTCTATAAATGGATGAATTCATTAAAAATACTGTCAGAATAATTAATAACAAAAATGATTTTTAGTTGCAGCCCTCCATTCTAGTTATGAGAGAGAAGAATATGTGTAATGGCTGGTTAGAGAGACAGCTGAGGCTCGTACTATTTTAGTTTTACTGTGTAACGTTGAGGAGGACATGTCAGCAGGAAAGAGGACTTCTACAATACCACTGCTGTGTTTTTAATATGCACTGGATGATCTAACCATTTTTTTGCTTTCTATCCATCTTTCAGGCCGGCCTCGGTGGAAAGGAAACCTCCGGAGCTTAGCACTCTTAATGATGGCTACCAGATCCGCATCTGATCCCCATCATTACCTCCCAATCATCCAAAATCCGTCCAGCCCTCTCAGCCGCCCTGATCCTCCTGAAGGCCTTGACCTACCACCACTTTCAAGAGAGGAGTCACTGCAGCTAGAGCGATTTCACACAGTCAAGGTGGTTGACGAACACACTAAAACATGTTAAAGGAGTTTTTATGAGCTGAAGGGGAAGAACTATTCAGAAGCTGAGACTCGGACAAAAAGTGATTGGTTGTTCTGGTTTTAATGCCTAATAGTGGACTGTTCAGTAGCAATGAATCCTTGACAACAGCCTCATTATTTAACACCTGAGAGTGGCTGCTCTTTCTCTTACACATACATTTCAGCCGTGTAGCTGAAGCACTTACCCTCTGACGTAGGATAAGCCCAGAAAAAGTGATATCAATGCATTTCTAGATTAAGAAGATTTCATTGAACTGGTAGGTAGAAATTGAAGGCTGAAAGCCGTCGTGTCCTGACAACAGATAAAATCAAGTGTTGTGTGACCCCTCAGTGACCTTGTGTCTTAGAGAAGGGCTACAACAGGAAGTGAGAGAGAACAAAGAGTAGATATTTGTCAACACAAATAGGTGAACATATTTTTCAGTGGTTGAGAGAGACAGGTATCTATGGTGGATAAAAACAACAAGAACATATTCTGTTTCTCTTCGCACAGAAGACTAAAAATATAATGTATTGGGGGTTTGGCACGTTATCGTGTTAAATTATCAGTTATCATGATGCTACTTCTATGGCACTATTTCTTACTGAGAATTTAAGTCAAGGATGGGAGCAGCAATGACTTCACAGGGTTTCATTTTGTTGTCAGTTTTCCAACATGGCAGGCCTAGAGGCTACATGGAGACATATCGAAGGAAGGAGGAGATTCACAGGTGTGGGTGTTGTTATCCCACATTATTCTCACATCTGCTCAACTACTGCAGCACTTTGGCTTTAATAAAAAGACCACTGAAGGGATGTTCAGAAGTAATATTTCAGTTTCAATCAGACCTTTCCAAAACTCCCTGAACCAACAGCAACTTAAATAAGATGACTAAGTAGACTTCCGCATGCAGATTCTATTGATCAGAGAGGACGAGTGTAGAATAAGGAGAGGACATTCAATAAGGTATGCAGGGAAATCAAAGACACAGAGTCGATAGAGAGGAAAAGGAAGAAGAAGAGAAGAGGTGGAAAGGGGTGAGAAGAGAGGGAGTTATATAGAGAGAGGATTCACTGCAGAACATCAGTGAACGATCATTAGAGCACTGCGGCAAACCTCCTGCCCCCCACCCACCCCCTCTCTTATTCCCCTCCTCCTCTGCCCTCTGTTGACACATAACTGAATACATAACCACAGCTCTGTTTCCAGCCAAGTAAAACTCCTCAAACACAAAAATGTAAAGACTCAAATACAGACTCATGTTGGACAAGAAGTTTACGGTCACCGTATCTAAAGTTAAATATGTAGACAGAAAGGCACTTACTGATATTATAGTAAAAGAGAAGGTTCAGCATTTTTGTCCACAAAACTATTGATTGAGTCGATCATTCAAAGTTCACATTGTTATTTATTCAACAAGGTGATTTCTATTATTTATTATAGCTTAATTGTTTGGAAAAACTCCTGTTTGAATTGAAATTGAGCTGTAGGCTAAGCTAGCTTGTCCATCCGTCCATCCCATTCTTATGAACGCAGCATCTCAAGAATGCCTGGAGGGAATTTCTTCAAATTTGGCACAAGTGTCCACTTGGACTCGAGGCTGATAAGGTTTTGGCGGTCAAAGGTCAAGGTCAGTGTGACCTTGTGTCTGTCTCCATTCTCGTGATTGCAGTATTTTAAGGAAAAGCCTTGAGGAAATTACTTACGATTTGGTACAAACTTCCACGTTGACTCAAAGATGAACTGATTAGATTTCGATGGTCAGAGATCAAAGTCAGTGTGACCTTGCATCTGTTTCATTCTCATAAACGTGATATTTCAAGAAGACCTTGAGGGAATTTCCTCAAATTTGGCACAACTGTCCACTTGGACTAAATAATAAACTGATTAGATCTTGGTGGTCAGAAGTCAAGGTCACTGTGACCTTGTGTTCACAGTGACCTTGACAGCCTTAAAAGGAATTTCCTTGAATTTGGCACAAACATCCACTTGGACACAAGACCAAACTGATTCAATTTTGGTGGTTAAAGGTCAAGGTCACTGCGACCTCACAAAACATGTTTTTGGCCACAACTTAAGAATTAACACATTAATTACGACAAAATTCATTATTCTTTTTTCTTTCTCATGCCTTAACTCAACTAGTTGTTGAGATTGAAATGTGAATGATACAGAATCAACCACAGTACAGTTT
Source organism: Epinephelus awoara (assembly GCA_035609425.1). Classification (NCBI taxonomy): domain Eukaryota; kingdom Metazoa; phylum Chordata; class Actinopteri; order Perciformes; family Serranidae; genus Epinephelus; species Epinephelus awoara. Next base: position 12,953,305 of record CM069305.1, read on the forward strand.
AACATTTAACATGACCACACATTTAGAGGTCAACACAATTGATGAATGAGAGCATTGTGGATTATTCTTAAAATACTGTGATCTTGAAAAAGGTACCTTAAAAAGTATATCCTGAAAAATTAAATCACTAATTTTTCCAAAACAGGTTAGCAGAAGGCTGTGGGGCTTCGGGTTAGGGTTAGGGTTAGGGTGGCCAACCCATGTGTTCACACAGTAAACTAACGTACTGTTGGCCAGCTGGGTGCAGCCTTCACAGCTGTTCCACCAACAGCTGGAAAATAAAACAATTGAGCTGGACGAAGTTCAGCTGAAGCCAGTTTGTCCACTCAGACAAAAGAGAAGTGAAGGCAGATGTTGGCCGAGTGAACACTCTAACAAAGGCCTCATTCAAGACTGATTTATCTGACAGAGGGATACAATACTGTGCACGCTGTCAGCAGATAGTATAGGCAATTGGGACAGTGGGGGCAGGACCTTTACAGGGCTCTAAGATGATTGTTTTGGTCACCAAATGCTCCTATTAATGAGATTTGTCATGTTTTGATCTCATGGATGAATGCATTTTGACTTTTGGTGTAATACTGAGAAACTGAGATAGTGAGTCAAAGGACACTGCTCCAGCTCTGCAACATGAGTGCAGCTCCACTCTGTGTTTGTCAGCCTAGAACGTCAAAGAAAGTCAAAGTGTTCTGTTGATGCAGTTTTCCAATCAGAAACTCATATTTTTAGTTCTTCACAGGGGACAAATAAGAGTCAGGAAACCGCAAAAGTTCTCAGAGCAGCTTGCTGAATTGTCTTATTGCTCAGAGAAGCTTCTGTACCGATGAGAGCCTTGATGAGAGCGTTCAGTACTGTATGCACTGCTTCACGCTCGTATGCGTGATGTATCAAAAGGATTGTCCAAAAAAAATCTAATCAAGTCTGAATTTAATTGGGGATTTATTTTTTGGATCTTCCTGTTGAGGCCTTCGATGATCACAGCTGAGAAGCTTGAAATCAAAGAAGCTTGAAATCACACGTCACACATGTCATAGTTGGTTTTAACCAGTGAAATGATGTTTGAATATCACGTATCGTACCAGAGACAAAACAGTACCCAGTTGTTGACAGAAACCTTATATCAAAACATATTCAACACATGCTGTACTTAGATACAGTATATATGTTTGTACATCAAAATGCATCTACGTTAAGTCATGTTTGTTACATCCACAGAATGTACCATACAGTGTTAAGCCTTCAGACTGAGAACTATATAAGTCAGTTTTTATTATGAAAGGATGTGTTGATGAGTACAACCAGCTCTGTTCACAGAATTAAGGAGTTGAGTCCGTTGCTCAATGACATTTTGAGGGCCGCTATTGAGTGAAGACAAAAGATTAAATCCATGATTTAAAAAAATAGTAGTTTTCAACTGAAGGACTAACTCTCAGAAAAATTGTGTTTTCTAAAATCAAGCTCAGAGATTATCTTTTTTCAATTAGGCTGCACGAGGCAACATTAGTTTTTCGGCTACCAAAGCTGGCAATGATCAAGCACTCGTAAATTTCTTAATTACAAAATAACAAAACTACTTACTTAAACTTCCAGCTGCTACAAACAAAAAACGGCAACCAATTAAAGGCACTCTGTGAAGTTCTTGGCCACTAGTAGTGCTGTGGAGCGATGTTTTTTTGTTTTTTTTTTGAAAAGTGGGTGCTTGTTTTGTTAGTATCTCATGTATGCAAACTATTATGTGCCAAGGAATGCCAACAAAGGCAGGAAGGCTGCTAGCAAGCCAACAGGATGTTAACTTGTGATTTAAAGTGATGTCAAAGGGTGCAGTTTTAACTTCTAACCTAATGGAACAAAGATAATCTTACATATCTGTAAAGTTTAGGGGAAAACACTCCTCATTTTACTTTTGGTGTTTTGGTCACATCAGTCATCAGCAGGAGGGTTTCAGGAGACTGTGTGTTTCTGAATATTGTCATTTGATTGTTTTATCACTTTCCTTTGAATGTTTCACAGTGTCTTCTCGCTCACAGAACAAGTATGTTTTGCCAACTGAACGTTTTATCCTAGCTTTTTGTTCCAACAACGAGCTATGCACACACCGCATGGAGAGCAGGTGATGACAAAAATCCTAGTCTTCCAATTCAAACAATGGAGGAGGAAGGTGTTTGTGGCTCAGTCTACAAAACAAATCTAAAACATCTGCACAGAAAAACAAATCTTGGTTATTAAGAATATCTCACCAAGAACCCACAGCTTTCCCTCTGTGCAGCTCCAGCCTGAGCCATTACCACTGAATCAAGGTGCTGTGAGAAAAAAGCAGAATATTTTTACATATTTCTGATGTTTGGCCAGCAGTGGACCATAGCACAGCCCAGAGACAGAGATCTGACACTCTGGCACAAAGCAACCAGCTCACCATGTTAATATTTGTATTGAAGCTTCAGTGTTGATAACTTTCTAAAGGCTTGATGTTTGTTAGCATACAGACGAAGCACAATGCTGCTTTTGCTTTTTGAGTATTCAAAATCCTGTTTCACACCGGGGTTGTGGATGAAACACTGAAGAAGCAACATATCTTGAAGTGCATCTTTCAGGAAAGACGATTTTCTGACATGTGTTTTTGGAACTATACAAAACGGAGATTCAACAGTTACCAAGGACCTAAAGTTCACAAATATCTCAATGCACAAATTATAATGGAAACTTTGGATTTAAAGACAAACATCAACACTGCAGTTGTGAGGATTTGACCCAACTGCAGTGACAAGCTACCTGACTGCTCAGCAGGGACACGGGAACTGCGACAAGTCACGACAAAATACAACAACCCCAAACAGTGATACTCAATGTAGCAACTGAAATCTGTTTGTATGTCCGTTTGCAATAGAAACGTTTGTGCTTGACGGTTTTATCGAATGTTTTTTTGTTTTTGTTTTTTTAATAAGATTCTCTTTGTGGTTTGACTTCTTGAAGACATTTGGGTTTGATTCATTGATTGTACACTGTCATTTTGAATGAGACCATTTGTTTAAAAAACAAAAAAAGAACAGTAGTGTAGCCGATGTTCTTTTTTTAATGGCCTTTGATTTGTTTCCAAAGTGCTGATACCACATTTCTCAACTCCATCCTGGTCCTGATCTTTCTGTACTGTAAAATGTACTGTGTGTTTGGAAATCAGCGATTAATGAGGAAACTTCTTGAGGCTCTGCTGTGGCTTGCGGCAAGCCCACCTGTGCAACTTCATGAGTTTAACATGAGTGAGTTCTATAAAAACTTTACACACAAAGGTTGCTCATCAGTTAAATCTCAACGTTCTCCACTACATATGATAATGAAATTCTATTTGTGCACTGTGTCTGCTGAATTGACAAAAAAAAAGCCGAACCAAATTCAGAGCAACAATATCTTGATGATGTTTGACATATAAATATTTATTGGACATTAAAAATGTCTGTGTGAAGCTTCCAGTGCCTCAGCAGTGTGGGTTTAATCAGATAAGACTATCCTTAAGTTTTGACTTTGTGTCTTTGGTGTGTTGTACGGAGGAGTTGCCCATGTGCATTGTGCAAAAAAAACTTACTGAGTCTGTCAGCTATCCGCTTCTGTTCTTTATTTTCCTGATCACACATGCTCGGAAGTTCTTGACAAAAAAGAAAATGTTTTGTTGCAGTTTTTTGCCTGTTTCTGGAAACATTTTCCTTGTTGCGAACATTTAAAAGCAGACTGATCTGCTCTGTGCTGCGACGAACAAACTCTCAAATCTGAGGCGGCAGAAGATGAGCAAAAAATCTGTGTGATGTGTGTGTGTGTGTGTGTGTGTGTGTGTGTGTGTGTGGAAATCAAACCCCAAACCACTGTAACAGTATTTAAGCGTCTTCAACTGTGAGTGACTTTAATATGTGGAAACACCACAGAGCCCTGAGGAGCCCACACACACATACGCACTATAATTATTATGATTGTTATTGTTTCTAAAGAGAGCTGTTGAGGTTCCCTGTGTGAGGACGTGGTGTGGTTTTGTATTCCTGTGGAGCTCTATAGTAGGAGAAGAAGTGACCCTCAGTAAATATTATTATGTAACTTTCCTACTGTTACAGTATCAGTGGTCTGACAGCAGCTGTTTCTATCAACAACTGTAGCAGCATGTCTTCTTTTAATAAATGATCTATGTTTTTAACTCTGTGTCCTTTTACTTTTCACATCGACTTATAAGATTGATTTACTAATGGGATGGTTGAAAGTTGGAAGTATAAATATATTAGATTTTTTTTTTAAACTGGGAGCAGTTTTATTTTGGGACTTAATTTATCTGATGATTCAGCTACTTGTTACTCAGCGAGTTTATATTTAGCATGATATAGCTTATTACAAGCTCCTAATTTGAATGAGCCAGTTGCACATTAGAGCCTGATCATTAAATGGACAGGACCAATATTACTGGCTGATTTTAGCTTATCACAAATAAATTGGCATTGGCATAAATGACAGCTGGTAAGTGACAAGAAGCTGTGGTGCAGAAACACTAAAGATGGGGCGCCTACTAGCTCACCCAGTGGAGCAGATGTCCCAAGTACAAACGCCACATTCTCGCTGCAGCGGCCAGGGGCTCGCTTCCAACCCATGGCCATGGATCTGGCTTGTCTAATAAAGAACACAAATTAAACAAAAAAAAGTCACTAAGAGGTCACAAAGTGGACATAGGGGTTCGCCACTGTTTAATGGTGTGTACATTAGTACACTAAATAATCAGTTCACAAATCTGTTAATGTTTATTTTAATCTAAAAATACAGAAAAAATGCTGATAGTATGTCAGACTTCTTTGGGAAAAAACAAAACTAAACACAAAGTCAGACTTTTTATATTGTGGTATTACTACTAGTACTTATTAGAGTTTGTTTACTTTTTACAGTGCGACATTAATGTAATATTACATCATAACCAATGCAAACCACGTTTTTTCCTGAAAGGATTTAAGTATTATGAAGCTCAGCGGTCTGGTCGGTTAGTTTGTTGGCTGCTGACTGAGTGATGAGCTGATTTGGGGGAATTCATCACATCAAACACAACATAAAGCCTGGCTCTGCTGTCAGCGGCAAACAGCTCAGGATCAACATGACGCAGCGTTCAGACTGCAGATCAGGAAGATGAGAGGGGAAAACTCAGGTGAACATTTAATACGTAAATAACTCACGTCTGACTGCCAGCTGAGGAACAGTCAGTGTTGGAAGAAGTGTGATTTTTGTTTTATATGTTGTGTTTGATGCATTTTAATGTGTTTTGATTGGCTGCTACCTCGGCCTGGTGTCTCTTGTAAAAGGGATTTCCAATCTCAATGGCACTTCCTGGTTAAATAACAGTTAAATAAACAAATAAAATATAATGTTAGAAGTAAAAGTCCTGCATTTAAAATCTTACTCAATTAAAAGTACTAAAGTATCAGCATCAAAATATACTCATAAAGCACATTAAGTTAAAGTTCTCATGCAGAATGGCCAGAATAGTGTAGAATTACTGATGCATTAATGTGTACTATGTATTAATGTTGCAGCTGCTTTAGATGGAGCTATTACTTTATATACTGATGAGTAATTTATTAATAATGTATATCATTAAGATAATATGTCTATGTAATAATAACTGATTTATATTTTGTATAATTAATCTAATCTGCAAAGTAACTGAAGCTTTGAAAGTACAATATTTGCCTCAAAAATGCAGCAGAGTGGCATAAAATGGAAATACTCAAGTACAAGTGTGGTCTCAAAACTGTGCATAAGTACAGTACTGGAGTAAATCTACTTAGTTACTTTCCACCACTAGAAACAGTTAAAGAAACGATGCATAGGCAGTGTGTTAGAGAAACACGTGGAAGCTGCAGTGACACTACGATGTGAATGATGTTATTTCTTTTCAGATGACAGTCCTGTGTACACTCGCATCACACAACAGCCTGGCTTCTGATAAAGTAATCTGCTTATGCCCCACTGCAGATGTGTGTGTGTGTGTGTGTGTGTGTTTGAGACAAGCACATGGAGGCAGCAGATTTACGGAAATAATCCTTCATTTCTCATCTATGCAGCAGCTTAGGGATTGAAAGGCAGGGGAGGCTCACCTCGCTCTGTGTGTGTGTGTGTGTGTGTGTGTGTGTGTGTGTGTGTGTGTGTGTGTGTGCAGATGATTTCCGCCTCCCTCTCTGCTGTGTGTGAGGATCAAGCTGTTGACCGAGCTGTCAAGGTGAGACAGCGCAAGAGGCCACCGGAGCTTTTCAAAACACATTTAAAAACAGAACAATAATTCAGTCTCTCATTTGATGTGATTCGTCCTTTAAGCTGTCAAAATTATAATTCATTACAAATCTTGTCTGCAGGGGTTGATAAACACAAAAACTAATTTTCCACCTCATGCTGTGCTGCAGACCCTGACCACTGCAGTTTTAACCTGCTCACAGTCCTCCTTGCTTCAGCAATAAAAGCTAAAAACACCTCGGTTTCAAAACCACAGCAGAATTACAGGATGACATCATTCCACTGGTCAGGGGAGTGGTCTGTTGCACCTGTCACCACACCTAACAGTGATGTCACAGTGTCCTGGAGACACCTGTTCACCACTGCGGCACTAGATGGCAGCAGAAACAATATTTCACCTCACCACAATCCTCCTCTCTTCTCCAACAACAAAGTTAAAGAGAAAACAAAAACACAGTTACGTCATGTATATAATGATGCATTACATTGCTTTACATGTAACACTGTGGATTTGTATGGAAGCACATTTCTGCCAGTGTGATGACTAATGAGGAGCCTGCCTGAAGCACTTCGTAGGCTATTGTGTGTCATTACTTTGAGATACTGAGTTATTATTATTTCAAGATAAAATCATTATGTTGAGAAAGTTTTCCATTATTTCTAGACAAGGAAAGTGTTATTTTAAGATACTAAGTCTTTCTGCTTATTTTATTTTACTTATTTTTATTTTAAAGAAATGCAGTGCAGTCATTATGTTCACAGATTCAGCCCATGTGTAAATATCTTTCAATGCCCGTTACCCACACACAATGGGTAAGAAAGAGCACACAGAAACAAACAAACACACAAACAAACAAAACAGTCAAAAAGTATTATTTAACTGTTAACTATAAACTAACATTAATGGTGTCTATATTGGAGGTTAAACAGTCTGGTAGATCACATAATTTAAACAGGTATGAAATAACAGGCGCTCATTTAGTTAGAAATATATGTTTTTAATTTTAGATTAGATACTAAGTCATTATTTTGAGATAAAATCATTATTTTGAAAAGGTTTTTCATTTTATTTAGATAAGCAAGTCACTATTTTGAGGTACAAAATTGCTATGTTGAAAGTTTAGTCATTGTTGAGGAAGTTTTTCATTATTTATCTAATTTTTTCATTTTTTATTTAGAGAAAGTTTTTCATTATTTTTAGATACTTACAGGATTTTTTCCCCACAGGCTTAAATGTGTTTCCATAGCTTTGTTGTGTCAGTTGACAGGTAAAATCCCACACTGAGCTGCAACCCAGTTCCTACACCTGAGGCATGTACAGTGTAATACCGACAAAGAAAAATAATTTGGGCTTATCTTATTACAATTTGATATTTGTAAAACGTGTGAGGAGGGGATGGAGTGGGTTCTAATGGTGACAAGATTTCCCAGCATAAAATAACAGCCAAACATCCACAGAAACTGCTCCACTGTCCACTCATGTTTTCAGTACTTATCAGTACCTATTTCACCAAACCTCCAGCTGTTGAGCGGTCAGAACACATCAGCTCCTGCTGCTCCATTACCGATTAACACAGAGTCCACTGCTGCCATCTAGTGTTCACCCACTGAACAGCAACAAATAATTATTTCTCTGATGTACCTGCTGCAGGATGTGAGCTGAGCGCTGATAAGCACATTCACAGACATCATATAGTTACTATCTAATGATCTGGACAGAAACTAGTGCGATGTGATAGTGCATGTGTCTACACACTGATACACGGGGGGTGGACAAAATAATAGAAACACCTTACAATACAACAGCACAACACCAAATGCCAATTAGGAAATAACTTAGAAGTACTATACTTACCATAGAAATCACTACAACATTAACTACTGCCTAATTAGTTTTATTTGATGAGAACTGAGCATTATCTGGAGAAGAAGGCCATGAAATGCACCAGTAAAAGCCAGTAAGTGGACCTTGAGTACTTTTCATTTCTACTACAAAATCTGGGATTTTTTTGTGTCGCTTCCATAATCTGTCTTTTTGTTACTGTGTTTTATGGTCTACTGGTGTTTTAACTTAACAGCAGACATCAAACACTCAGGTGGGATTAGGACCATTGATGACATCCATAATTATTACAATTACAAGTAATCTTTTCTTCTAAGATGCTGATCACAGTCTGGACTAAATGACAAATATAAGTGAGATTGTCATCAATCAAACTAGTGTTTTTTTTGGCAACATTAGCATCTCTTTAAGGATAAGGGAGAATGGTTGGCTGCATACTCAGGTGTTTTTTTCCCCTCATATTGTCCACTTTATTTTAAACATTTGCTAAAGTGTGTAAGATTTAGGGGATTAAGTGGCATCTAGCAGTGAGGACTGCAGGTTGCAACCATAGACTGAACATTCTCCTGGTTTGAATTCCTTCAGTGTTCATTGTTCAGAAAGTTTTTACCTGGAGCCAAAACAACAACAAAACAAATGGACCCAGTGATAAAAAGTGGCTAACGGTGGCTAAAGTGAAACTATGGATGGTCCTTTCTGGGCTATTGCAGAAACACGGCGGTGCAACATGGTGATATCTATAGACGAGGACCCGCTTCCTGTGTTCCTTCTGAAGCAAAAACATAACTCTTATTTTCAGGTGATCATACACTAAAGAAAACACACTTCTTTCATCATATTCCATCTCTGCCAATAAAAATCCTACACACTGGACCTTTAAGTTTACTAAGCTCAAATCACAGAGTGCAGGTCACACTAAGTCCCCAGTTAATGTTATTTCCTGTAAGTGGGGACGACAGTAACAAAAGGTATGGAGTCTGGCCCCTGCGGAGTATAAGAACAGACATAAGGGTGCCTGTGAGGCCTGTTGAGATCCAGCCGGGTGTCTTGCTGCAGTGCAGAGGGATGCACAGAATACCAAGAGGTCCTGAGTACATTGTGTTTGTGAGGGGAGACGAGGTAAACGGTGCAACCATCTGTCACCATCACACACATGCGCTCACGCTGAAGAAGCCCGTTTCAGAGATGCATGCACTTTTCTGAGACATACAGGAGAAAAATCCTGTACGTCCTGTTAGAAAATACAGTTGCTTCCATTTAGACTAAACACAAAAACAGCAGTGTCTAATTATGCATGGCGATGAGAAAAAACAGCTCTAGCCCATCAGACTGAAGAGGACAAACAGCTGACTCCCTGCAGAACAATAAATGGGAATAAAACAACCATCTGCTGGTTTTAACAGCTATTTCTCCGATGACAAACGAACAGAGGACACCAGCCAACTCCCATTATACAGGAGCAAGACAAACAGCCGTCTAAATTTAGGAACAAATACAACATTTTCTAAGACACAGTGAATGCACACAGGAGCGAGGGGCGGCGGGAAGATCCTGGAGCCAAAGTCTTGGCTCCAAGTCTGTCTGTCTGTGGGACACACAAACCAAACCCCTCAAAAAAAACAAAAAAAACAAACCCCACTGTATGAGCATATGTTCTAGTTACATGTTGAATGACATCATCACTGATGCCAACATTAAACCAAACGCAGCCAGGTGTAGAAACAAATGTCCTTTATTTACAAACTATCAAAAAATGGCAGACTTTCCCCCAAAATGTTAGAAAAATACATCAACTCCTTGTTATTGATTATGTATAAGTCTAAAAGTATAGCACAATGTTCATGAGTACTGTACATCGGGACAAGTTTTATCCCAACACTTCTCTTAACTTATGACTGATGGCACTAAACTCATACTCCTGTACCGTTTGAGTCTGCAGGTGAAATGTACAGTGAAGTGATATTATAAATCCTAAACATAAAAAACAATTTCCGAGGCAATGACACAGACGCAACGTTTTTAGACCGTTTTAAGAGGAATTTAACTACATAGCCATATATGTTAACTGTTATTTCATGCATCTTTTTTACTTGGTCGAAGCTTCAAATGACGAGTTAAACGCTCTTTAATTTTCAGAAACCAAATCTTTGCTTATGTCTTAAGCCCCCCAGGCTATGAATGATTTATGGGGGGGTGATGTGAGTTGCGTTGCTCCTCCATCATTGCCAACAAAGATATCAAGTAGTTCTTCTCATCAGCAGCACTTTGACTTTAACTTAAAGCAATAATGTTCAGGCTTTAAAAAAATAGATTTAAAATCTGTCCCTTCATAGATTCACCTCTCAGGAGAACACGGTTGTATGTTAAAAGGAAAATGTTGAACTTCAAGAAAATTTTCCACAAACAAAAAAATAAATAAATTGGATCTTCTCAACAGCAACACAATTGCAAACTAAAATATTTGTTTTCGTAGTGCGTGCAAGCCATGTTCATAAAATCTTCATCTGATGCTTTTAGTTTCTTTTAGAGAAAGGCATGAACACAGACAGATAAAAAGGGACTTTGAATGTAAAATGATATTATCTGCCCTGTAAAAATTATGAATACTGTAGATTTTCTTTTCTTCTTTTAAAAAATTGTTTTAAACATTTCATCAAATGCAAAAAAAAAAAAAAAAAATATGCAAAATGTCCAACATGGACACATTTCAGCCATCAGCATTGTCTAAAATCTGAGCATTTACTTTTACACGTTGGGGTTTCCTGCTGTTACTGAGGTGTGTTTAGGATTTTACAGAGTGTTCAAGTGAATCAAGGTTCTTCTTGACTGACACCGTTTTGTGAAAAATACTCTAAAAGAAGGTTCTTCCTGCAGATAAGTAACTCACATACCTGCGCTACATGGCTGTGTGGTGGAAAACTGACTTTAACAGTATTTCAGGCAACATGTACACAAGTGTAGAGCTGCCACACCAGGAAAAACAAAAACTGATAAGTATCAGATAATAACATGAAAAGTTTCTTGTTATAGCAAAACATTTTTCACAAGATATTTTCACATTATAACAAGAAACTTTTCTTGTATAGAAAGGAAACTGAATGTGAAGCGTTTCATGTTAATCAGGTTGTATAGACGAGCTATATTCATTATCCACCAAGAGTTAAACATGAGTTTCATGCCGTAACTTAAAATGTTTCATGCTACAACAATATAAATAGTGTATTGTAAGAGAAGTTTTTTTTTTCTTTTACAAGAGAAGTTTCTTGTTACAACATGAAAATATCTTGTAAAAAGGTGAAAAACATCCTGTTAGAACAAGAAACTTTTCATGATATTACCTGATACTGATCACTTTCTGTTTTCCTGGCGTGGCAGCGCTACACTGCAGTAAACGTGTGAGAAAACAACTCCAATCGACATCTTGAACTCTTCCCTGAGCTGCAGTGCTGAGGCGTCACGCCGTGTGATCCACCTGGGTCAGTGGCGGAGGCGGAAGCGAGCAAGGAGAGGGAGGTGATCGGACGAGTGACAGTGATTGGGCAGGCCGTTGACTTCCTCGAGCTCCGACTCGCCAACCAATGACAGCCTGCCCAGCAGCTGGAGGCCCCGCCAACCAGGAAATGAAGGAGGTGTGACGAAATCTTTGAAGAAGGAGAACAGGGGAAAACAAGCGAGCGAGATGGAACGATGGCAGTGTGACAAGATTAAGGAAGACAGATAAAAAAAAGGAAGGGGAGGAAAAAAGAAAAAAGGGGAGAAGAGAAAAAGAAAGACAGGAGATAATTTATAAGATAAGAGAAGAACAGCAGATGGTGACATGGTTACATATGTCCTGAGCTTGTACTTTATTTAGTTAGTGTTAAAACAGCTTTAATAAGGCATACATTTTATTTGTTTAAACATTTTTCTCAATCGAAGACAGAAGGTTTGTAAGAGCAGTGAGGTATCTACAAAAAGCATCATTTTAGTATTGATGTCTAAACTTAGGCATCCAGATCAGTATCAATAATGGTAACACTGTGGTGAGGCATCGAGAAAGTGATTCTGTGTGTGAGTCAGTACCGGGAGTATACAGGATGTAATCCACTGTCAAGGCAGTGCGGGAGTGAGAGGTGGTGATCTCAGGTCTCCCATCGGCCTTCAGGTAGTGCTGGTAGGACGACTGCAGCTTCAAGCTGTGCTCGATCGTAGCTCTAAACACACACACACACACACAGACACACAGACACACACAGACACACACACACACACACACACACACACACACACACACACACACACACACACACACACACACAGGGTTAGAGAAGACTGCAGAGTCTGCTTTACATTTATACTTCAGAGGTACTTACAAAATTATTAACATTATTAAATCAAAAATGACCAGAAACTTCTGAATGAGACTAATAAAGTTTTGACGCCTGCCTGAGGCACAAACAGATTTTGCTGATATAAAAGTGAAGGAGCAAATTGTGATGGAGGCACCTTTTCATGGGGAAATAAGACTTTTAATTTGCAGGTTTCTGCAACCAGATGATGTGAGAATTCAACAATGGGTTCAAACTCTGAGAGGAATGAAAGGAGGAGAGAGAGGAGGAGAAAAACAGAGCTGTTACCTGTGAAAAGCAGCAGCAGCAGATTTAGTGGCGAGATCTTCTACAGTCAGACTAGAGATCGCTCCTTCTACTGCTGAGAGAGAAAGAGAGTTGATCAGTGATGCAGCTCAACATTCAGCTGACCCACTTTACAATAAACTAAACTCGAGTTAAAGCTCCAGTAGGCAACATTGTTTTGGTATAATTGAGCAAAAGTTTTTTTTATATTTTATATTTATTTATATTTTATACACCTCACCATGGCTCTGTGTTCAGCCTCTTAAGAATTAGTATCGTGCCGATGTGCATCAACCAATCAAAGGTCAGCTCAGACCACTGCGTTCCTATTGGCTGTTCTACTGCATATGCGCGTTCCCGTTCCACCGGCAGAAGGGGATGCGGCAATGGCGAACAGTGCACCAGGTAAAATAGCTATTCCAGTATTGCCTATAACTGCCTACACGGCTAAACAACCCAAAAAAAGTAAGACAGAACTCAGTTCCCCGGAGGGAGGGGAAGGGTGAGGTGGGGCTGGGCCCGGTCTGAGGGCGCGAGGGTCGGACGTGGGAGCGGAGCCGAGGGCTCTCTGCGGAGAGGGAGAGCCGAGCCTCGGGGGTATATGTGCAGGGCCGCGAGGGAGGGCTGGGGAGGGCTGCTGCGCGGTGAGGGAGAGCCGAGGCTCCTAGAGAGGGAGAAATAGAACCAAGTAGGATAAAATACTCGCGTGCTCGTCTGGTAGGAGGAGCTCAGGGCGGAGACGAATGAAACCTAATTCAGATGAGACTTTTCAGGCTTTCTACCTACTGCAGCTTTAAACTGAGCATCCAACCTAAGCTGGATTAAATCACAACAAAACTCTAAACCACTCTTATTCTTAACAGGCCAGGAAACAGTCCGGGGCATAACCTACAAATAACGTGCTGTTTTCTCCGCTTCAGTCGCTCAGTCTGTGCGAAGTCAACAAACAAGATACAAGGTGTTCACAGATGAGCTTTAGAGATTTTGCTTCTCTGAAAAGAGCTAGGCTAACAGTTACCCTCAGTTTCCAGTCTTTGTGCTAAACTAGGCTAACCCCCTGCGGTCTGTGGCTTCATATTTACTCTACAAACCTCAGAGTGATAATGGACTAAATTGGACTGCACAAGTAATAATCTGAAAGAATCTTGTCCTGAGCTTGAGTACAAAAACACTACTAATTGAGCAGGACACAATGTCAGTGTGTGCGTCATCATTTCCATAAGTCTCTATTTCCACCCATGTTCAAACTAAAATAGGGTCAGCAGCATTTTTAAAGGTGTCTGTTTTAGTGGGTCCAAAATGCCACGCAGTGTGGACGCTTGGCTTAAATGTAGCGACAGTTTCAAAACAAAAATGTATTAGTGTGAATGTGCCCTCACACTGAACAGTGCTTAAATGCGTGCTAAACTACACTGCCTCCACTACATTCAAATAAATGAGTGTAAACAAGTGTTGGGCTGTGAGCTGTGAGGTCTTCAATAAACTAATCCGTACAGTAAGTTGAGTTTAGTTCAGTGAGTGCACCTGTGGGGCTGCTGCAGGTCTCAGCCGTGGGTTTTTTCTCGTACTGACACTTATAATTGATTCCCAACCTGTGAGACCAGGGTGGGGACGTGAGGAGACGAGGCTGACCTCTGGAAATGCTTTCCTGACCAGAGACCTGAAGACACACAAACAACTAAGTCAGGCTTCGCTTTCACATACGATAAGTAAGCTCTTACAAACTTTATTAACTCATTGACCAACTAATCACTTATTCTGTTAACACTAATGTGTGTGTATCTCACCATGCTGCTCTGCAGTCCTCTGTACTTAAGGCAGCCTGTGGTCAGGAAGCTGTACAGCGGACTCCAGGGTGTGGAGTTAAAATCCCCACACAGCACGACCGGATTGGTCAACCCGTCCTGACGGTGGGACAGCCGGCTTATCTCTGCCAACAGGATCGCCAGCTGGGCCAGTTTGATGTCTCCACGGCGAGGGTTGTAGAGGAGGTGAGTGTTGGCAATACAGATGGAGGAGGAGGGATCTGATTGGGCTATCGTGTTGTTGGGCTGCAGCAGCACAACCAATCCCACGTTGTCTCGGTCAAGCAGGGCGTCACCAGGGCGGAAGAACTCGATGGGATGGGAGGAGAGTAGCGACAGGCGGGAGGTTTTGAAGATAACGGCACAACCGTCGGGTTTCCTTCCTGTTCGCTTCTTGTACTCGCACTGGTAACCTGACACACACACACACACACACACACACACACACACACACACACACACACACACACACACACACACACACACACACTTTAATGAATATACAAATAAGTAGTAAAGGCAGAAGACACTAAGACATAGTGTGTATCATTTTAAAGTAGAAGAATATTTACAGCAAAAGTTACAAATAAGAAAATACATTTGTGAATTTTAAACAAACACACACCTACCTAGTGCCTGAAGAGCAGGTTTGAGCTGGTTTTCATAGTGATCCTCCTGGACTTCTTGAAGACACAGGATCTAGAAAAAGAGATTTTCCATCAAATCTTAGGTCTTTATCATCAAAGGTATATAATGATGCTCTTGTACAGATAGCTCTGTATACTTTTGGTCTGGGGCTGTCGTTCATAGTTTGGGTAGACCCTCTATATACTTTAGTGTGACCTGCCAAGGGACTACAAATGCAAATTAGCTTAATTGTCCAGGTTGTAGGATTTAGTGGCATCTAGTGGTGGGGCTGCAGATTGCAACAAACTGAAACCTCTCCTGTGTGCCAAGTCTGTAGCAGAACTACAGCGGCCAACCTAAAACACGAAAATGCAAATGGTCCTATCTAGAGCCAGTGTTTGGTTTGTTTGCTCTGGGCTACTGTGGAAACAACATGGCAGACACTGTGGGAGAAGACCTTAGTCATATGTATATACAAACAGCTCAAATACAAGGTAAGGAAAGAACAATGAGCCTCATTCACAAACAGTGCGTACACACAAATCTGTGCTGAAACTGTGCGTACGATTGTTTGACGCACAAATCCGGGATTCATCAATATTTTCTTACCCGAATTTGTTTTTACTCTGCGAACAAATTTATTACTTCCCTTTAGACCATGCGTACGCACAAATGAGGAAGACCAAATTGACTTAGAAAATGCAAACACATACCTTTTAAGTACACATTCATTAAAAAGAAATTTAATTAACATCTTTTAAAAATCATTAATTTACTAATATATGTGCCAAATGTATTAAATAACCATGAAATTGACACACTTTCACCCTCATCATTGTGACAATTAAAATATTCAACGATAACAACAGTCCTAGTTTACAAAGGAATATATGAGAATGTACATTTCGAAATATAGGTCTAACAGTTTTGGCTTTCATTTAATTGTTTTGGCCTATAATGATCACCCACTTCCAACAATTTCTTGTGCCATGAAATTATGCATCTATGGCCAAAGTGTGCGCATCAAAGCTCCATCGATTCCTGTAAGACCCGGCGCCATCGCTTCTAACAAACTGTGAAATTTACTACTTCTCTCCTCGCGTAACCGCTTCCTTCATTCATGAATCAACTCTAGGCAAGCTGTTTCCTTATATGGAGAAATGGGGGCGTGGTAGTACGCTAATCACAAATTGCAAGCACGTGCCTGTCAATTTAGAATGATTCTGATTCACACACATACGCAAGGTGGTGAGAACAAAATTGGCCAGTGCGCAGGTGTCATGAATCCCACGGTGATTTTGCGTATGCACTTATTTTGTGCGCAAAGTAAAACATTTCCACGCACATATTAGTGAATGAGGCCCATTGACTCTTATTTTCAGGGCAACTAATGAAAACATTATTATAAACATGCTATATCATTTCTGCCAATAGATGCCCCTAAATCTTTCACACTGGACCTTTAAAGCTACAATCTGTCACAGGGCAATAAGTGACATGTAGGTTTTAAACCACGCCTGGTCCCTTTTAAATTAATAAAAACAGTAGTCTGTCAACATACTTTTGACCACATAGTACATATCCTCCTGAATACAGTATGCTACATTCTGCTTGAACAGCCATCTTGTTCCCACAGGGATCATCAAAGTGTCTTGTGCTCAAACTCACTCACATCAGCGTTGTACTGCTTGATCTCAGCCAGCAGGTTGGGCAGCCGGTGTTTCCACGGCAGGACGCCGGGGTTACAGTGCCTGTACAGGTAGGTGTTGTCCTCCAGCAGCTCCTGAGACAGGATGTTGTAGGACATCACTGAGAAGTCAAACGCTGTGCTGTCCCCTGGTGGCTGGATGTCAGTACTGCAGGCAGGTGAGGCCTCCCAGTGTCTCTGAAGAGCTGAGGAGAGGAAAATAAAGGACATAATTCAACCTTAGACTCATTAAATAACAGAAAACCTAGGAGGCTTCATGTCCTAATGATTTACTAAATGTTATTTAATGATAAACTAGTGTCAACAGCGTTGCAACAATGTCCTCCTGATATATGTTTATGACATTCAGTTAGACATTAAAAATAAGGCCTTGACTTTAAGGATTTAAACCCACTATGTGTAGATCTTTTATGTGATTATATTTCATTGTTTTCTAAAGGCCTCAGACTGGCTTGTAGGAAAATGACAGCCCCTCATCACAGGAGGTTCTTAATTAAACACACAGAAGTATAAAGTTACAATTACCAGGTGGTCTGATCATATGTCTCCCTATCTGTTCCTGAGATATGACGGCCAATAACGGCCAGAAAATCATTAGTCATCCTACAGAAAATCAACATACAACAATTTTAACAAGCCAAAATATCAAAAATTCACTTGTTTCAGTCTTTTAAATGTGGGGATTTGCTGCTCTTCTTTTTTATATAATTGTAGCTGAGTATCTTTGTGGTTTATGAGTGCTGATCGACACAAAAAGCTATTGGAAATTGACACCTTGGCCTTTGGGAACTTGTGGTGACAATCGTTTACCATTTTCTAATGTTTAGAGCATAATAATATTAATAATAATTATCAGTTACTTTTAAAGTAAACTGACACATTGACAGATATTACAATTATATGCTGCTGCCCTGAATGTTTGTAAAATGTTTATTAACTTATTGTTTGAGCTGAGATATGACGGCCAATAACGGCCAGAAAAGTGTTTCATGCTGAATAATATAATGTCACAGTGAATTTAATTGTTTACCTTTGGGTAATAAAATGTCATCACTTCATTGTTTTATCCTACTAGACATTTGTGTGAAGTTTTGTCATTGTAAGTGTAAGAATTCTTAAGTTATGGTCAAAAACATTTTTTGTAACGTCTCACTGACCTTGGCTTTAGACCCTCAATAACCAAAATTTGAGGTATCGTGTTCACAAGAATAAGACAAAATCACAGTGACCTTGACCTTTGACTTATGACCACCAAAATCTTAACAGTTTATCGTCGAGTACAAGGGGACATTTGTGCCAAAATTCTCTCAATGTGTTCATGAGATATTGCATTCACAAGAATGGGATGGACAACCCCAAAACATTATGCCTCCAGCTACAGCTATCGCCAGCGCTGAGGCATACAAATATTTATGAACGTAACCAAACAAAAAAAATCTCTGAAATGTTCCTGTTAGGGGTCTGGAGGGTATCGCAGCTGACATTGGCTGAGAGGCTGGATACACCCTGGACAGGTCGCCAGACTGTCACAGGGCTGACACATAGATAGAGACAGACGACCCTTTGCATATTTTTGACACTTTTTTTTAAGTCCACTGAAATGGATTACCTATTTAAAAACAACCAGAACAAAATGAACTAAAACCAAAGACTGCCTGTAAGGTGAAACATCTGCTCAGGCAATGGTCAGCACTGTAGCAAACAGTATACAGATTGTAGTGAATAGTTGAAATGATGCCTTAGAACTTACATTTCACTGGTTTAACATCTTCCTGTTTTCTGACAGGCGGGCAGGTTCCAGGTGGAGGAGGCTGCCTGTCGGCTCCTACAACCTGCCACGGGTTTGGGGGACGAGTGGTGCTGTAGGGCTGGGATGGAAGCCCCACCCGCTGCCCTCCATCACTGGCTCTGTCCTCTTCCTGTCCCTGTGGTGGTGGTGGTGGTGGTTTCGTAGTCCTCCCACACCACCCTCCCTGCTGCTCTGCACCCCTGCCTTTGAACCAGGGGTTAGGTTTTTGCACTGGAACTTTATCCTGTTCAGGGTTTGATTTGGGGGTTTGAGTCCTCAAGCTCACAGGCTGTGAATCTTTATGTCCTCCTTGCTGTTGTGTACTCATCCCTCTGTTCAAGGTTTCACGTTGACTGGCACTGTCTTTTCTCGGTCTGTCTTTACTCCCAGCTTTAGTCCTTTCTACAACTTTATCTCTGCTGTTTTCCAAACTGACACCTTTTCCAGCTCCATTCTTCCCTCGGTCTCGACTTCCATCTTTGTTGCGGTAGTTTGGTTGAGGGCGGCTGCCTGCGCTGGAATCCTGGTGATGGTGCTCCTTCTTGGAGCCTCCATCCTTGGCCTTGCCACCACTTGCACCTGCTGCTCCTCCTCTGTTTATCCTCTCTTCAGTACCCCTCCTCTCCTCTGCACTTTTTCTCCGTTTGAGGGGAGGCTCTCTGTCAGGCCGCTCCATCATGAGACCAGCAGAGGTGGAGAACGAACACCGCCTTCCACCAAAGTTACCTGGGCTAATGCTCTGAGGGTGTAACGTCCTACCAGAAAAGATCTGTTGGGCTGCTGGGTAGGAGCAGGGGAGTCGAGGAGACCAGGGGGAAAATCCCCGCACCAACCACCATGGAGGAGGAGCGGGGGTAAATTGGGGACGGTAGGAGGAGAAAGGGGAGGCACTGCTGCTCCTGAAGCCAGCCCTGCACAGAGCGGGACGGCTGCGAGAAAGAAAGGAGGAGCTGAAGGAGCTCAGCTGATGAAGGAACATCGGATGGCTGAAGAGGGGAAAAGAAAGATATTAGAGGAGAGTCGATACAGAGAAAGACATTTCAATCTGCACAGCTCAAACAATAAGTTAATAAACATTTTAATTGTGGATTGACATAAAACACACAAGCAAATATTGTGATAACTAATGAATCTTTAAGGTAGTTTTAGAGGAAAAAGGGCAAACTTATTGTAGCAGCAGCTTCTCATTTTAAGGGTTTGCAGCTTTAATTTGTCTGTGACAGAAAACTGATCATCGTCATTGTGATTATGAAAAATGAGACTACACAGTTGGATTCATCAATTAGATCTGATTAAGAGAATAATTAGCAGACTAATCAGTATTGTAAATAAAAAAAATTAAGGCAAACAAAGTCAAGTTTTCAGCTAATGATTGTACTATCTGTCAATTTACTTTAAAAGTAGCTGATTACTGTCAATTTCCAATAGTTTTTGTGTTGATCAGCAGTCATAAACCACAAAGATACTCAGCTACAATTATATAAAAGAAGAAGAGCAGCAAATCCTCACATTTAAAAGACTGAAACAGGTGAATTTTTGATACAAGGAGGATTTTGCTTTCTTTTCTGTATTTCATTGACCCTCTTCAAGTTGGTGTGGCAGCATAGCGGTCAAATAAGCTAAATTGGCGGCTAATTTTCGACTATGTGGGGTTTAACAACGGTTACACACGTTGTACCGTTATTTAAAATGTGGATTTCTCTACAAAATGTTGACAACCACTGCTCACCGCCCCCCGTGACAAAATAAGCGTTACGTTTGCGATAAAAAACAACAACAACTGTTGTGCTGTGAGAGTTGGTTGTTGGCTGATGAAAACATCAGTTAGTTTACCACCGTCAGCTGTTTTCTGCCTCATTGAACATGAACACAACTCTAATAATGTCGGGTTGTATTTTTTACCCTGAGCAGCTAGCTCACATTAACTTACTTCTCTCCGGAGGTGAAAGAGACATTCTTTATGTTTCCGCTCGGATACATCTACACAAATTATTATCAGTGAACATTATCGATGATTTAACTCGGCGTGAATTCAAAACAAGCAGCGGATTCAGAGTCCCCTACATATGACGTAACAGCAAACGTACAACTAAGCGCTGCGGAGGCGGGTGCTGCCTTCAGGGACTACGGCTAAGCAGGTGTTTTCCAGTGTATTCAATAAAATGGTGATTCACGTGCGATTGGACTGTAACGCCGGACTTCACACAGACATTATACCATTTAAAACAGGCTGCATAAACCACTCAGTGATACCTAGGACAACATGAAGAAGAGGAAAAACATACCAATATCAACAGAAGCAATGGCAGTTGCCGTTTGAAACTGTTACGTAAAGTTAAAGACATACAACACCAATATTGGTTTTCTTTACCAGCGGCTTGCCTGCTAGTAACATACACAAAAAAGAAGCAATATACGGTTTCATTTTTCCTTACTGTAAAGTCCAAGAAACGTCTCCTTTAGCGAATTTCCCGACGTATGGGCCTTTAAAGTAATTAATTCTAACATTTCTGTAAGCTTTTAAATGCAACATCATGTTCTCCCTCTCGCTGGAAGTTGTAGTCTTTTTGTTCGTTCCCTAGACTCGAATGCAGCGATGCGAAACCAGTAAACGGACTACATCCAAGCCGGTACAGCGGAAATAGTGCCTGACTGGAAACGAACCTCACGACTACATTTAAAAATCAAGAGCATGCAAAAATGTCACGACTTCATTCGTCGTTACGGCAAAAATCCACAAAATGCGTAATTAGATGAGAAATGAGTGTCACTGCGCTCTTTTTCCATTTTAAAGAGCTGCTGTGTTGAAGATAAGGATGGCGAAGTGAAAAGGTCATTGTACTTACGTAAAAGAGTCCCTCTTCTAGAAGACGACGGTGCCGTTACAAAAACGGTTTCAAGAGAAAGGTCAGCTGCTGATGTGCGACATTTTCTGTCATTCGGTAACGTTAAAACAAGGAGTAGCCTTGTAAAGCTGGGAAACAGGTTTATTATCCGGATCGGTGGTGTTACAGAGGATGAGAGTCTGTACTCATCCCCCCTCTCTCTCTCTCTGTTGTGTGTGTGTGTGTGTGTGTGTGTGAGGGAGAGAGAGATCCAGCCCCTCTCCCACATCAGTTTATTGTGCTTTACTTAGCATGAAACCAAGACACATGAGCTCCCTACATCTTATTCATCACATTGCCATAAACGATCAAAAATAAAGGGAGTGCACTCGCTTTAGCCTCCTATGTATGAGCAGAAGGATGTCCTCTCTTTCACTGGACAGAAAAACACTTTGTTTGAATAGAATTTTATTTTTCTGAGTGCTGATTTCCATGATAAAAAAATATTTACTTAGAGTTTTATTAACCTCTACTTTCTCTAGTTGCAGGAGCCTGCATAGCTGCACAGGGCTGGAGCAGTGATATTAGAAATAACTGTGCCAAGATACTTAATTTTACCGCGATTATGAATATTGTTTTGGTACTTGAAATAGTAGCAGTAACATAGATTACATCAGTGGTAGCTGTATTAATAAAAGCACCATCAGAAGACGTACATAGTTGTGGCTGTACAAGCTCCATTATTAGTAGCGGTGTTGATGGTAGTTGTAGTAATATAATGATGATAAACAGTTACAGCAGCAGTAACACTAACTATAGAGATAAGAGAAGCTGTTGCTTGCAGTAGTGGAGGTAGTATTAAGTACTGCACTAAATAGAGTTACCTGCTGTAGTAGTGACAGTACCTATAGTATCAGTAGTGGAGGTGGTTGTAGTAGCATTAGCAATACTGTACGTAGAATATTTTTTACTTCATATTGTGTTTCACTTTTTCGTCGGAGGACCCTTAGACTAAACAATATGAATAACTTACCAGGTTATCGAGGACTGGACACATAGGCTGACATTGTGACAGCCTCCGAGAAAAAGAGTCATCACTTTTTCTCATTTTGCCCGTAAATCTGAATTAATAACTGTATTTTCTGCTGCTCACCGTGTCAGTAAAATGAACTGAACGATTGAACTGTGAAGAACCTGAGCTAACAATGTGTAGCATGTCCATATTGACTAGAAGTTCAACATTTATATTCTTATGTGCAATCTAAACAGACCAGGCCTCTAATTGAGACAGGCCTTTATTTGTCAAATTGTGTAGCCACACCAGGCTAGTAAAATGGACAGGGTATTTAACTGGGACTAGGCTTTTAATTGAAGTTTTAAGGTACACATTTTGACTTTTAGTTTATTGATTTAAAATGAAGTGTACATCTGCAATTTCTGTACCGGTTGCAGCTTTCAGTTTGCAGAATTATACCTGCAAGGTAAACACCACAGCCATTTCAATAAAATAGAAACAGCCATAATAAAACCTTTATTCAGGAGTCAAACAGGATATCAAAATGATGCAGTGGACGATGTCAAACACAGGGGAGCAGGAAACCATCTGTGGAGAATTTGTGTCTGAAATTAGAAATCCATCTTGTGAAAAACTGACTTGCAAAATGACTGTTAGGGAAGTTTAGAGAAGAATACTTCCACATAGATCCGTAGTTCAGTTGAGTTGTGTTTTGACTCTGTTGGAATTTGAAAGAAGGCTGACACGTGACTGGAGGGTCGCAGGTTTGACCTCTACAGCAGCTGCAGTTTGTCCATCAGCAGCAACCCCAGGTCCTGTCAGTGTGCTCAGAAATAAAACAAAAGGTTTGGTTGTGTTCATCTATCATCGGGATTTTGAAAAGTAACAGGAGTAAACACCTTTTCCTTGAGAAATAAACCCGTAATAATTTATATAAATCCTCCAAAACTTGCATGAAAACATGACAGATGCTAACATCATAACTGCATTTAGGACTGAAAGAACAGTGTGAGTGAAGCTTCCCTCCAGTTTGATAAAGTTAACGTGAGAAAGAAAAACCAGACTTGTGTAAATTCTCACATGCACAGCAGTATTTCACGGGGGGCGTGCGATGTGAAGTTGCTGCAGCAGCTGCATCCTCACTGCCACAGGAAAAACTGGAATCTGCCAAGTGTCCCCCACAACATACAGAATGAGATGTGCTGCAGACATGCTGTTCTTTATTTATGTGTTACCTCTCATTGTGCCTGTTTGTCTCTATGTACACCACAGCCCTTTTTAAAATCTGTATTTCTGTTAATCCTTCTGTGTCAAACTGACGTCTGTCTTTGCACCGGGAGCTCAGCCAGGGCCTGTTAGCGTCTCCTAAAATCCAGCTTTTTGTTCCCTCCTCTGTGTCTTTCCTGCTCCTACATGCTCCGTCTTTCTTCCACTGACACAGCCAAGGAAGCTGCAGCATGCAAAAGTTTTACAGAGGAAATTATGGTCATATAATCTACAAAATGTCTTCTTGTCCACTTCTTTGACAGTAAAGGGACATTTCTCTGGTCGAAGAATAGATAATCATAGAATAAGAAACTATCCCAAACAGTAATGAGTGAGGACTCATCCAGACTT
Organism: Epinephelus awoara; assembly: GCA_035609425.1. Lineage (NCBI taxonomy): Eukaryota > Metazoa > Chordata > Actinopteri > Perciformes > Serranidae > Epinephelus > Epinephelus awoara. The sequence goes on from CM069305.1 coordinate 12,977,390, forward strand.
ACCAGTGTTAGATCATTTGGTCATCCTTATACGTCTTTTTTTGGTACGAAGCAATCTGCGAGTCTGCCTTACAAAGCAGGGTTACTTATGGTGTGTTCACACCGAACGCAAAGCAAGCATTTCACACAGCAAGACTACATAGCAAGGCAATGCAAAGACACAAATAGACACAAAGTTTGTGCCGGGCTGTGGCAATGACACCACACGAATGATGCAAAGACATGAAATTGAGTATATTCGTGTATCTGCGCAGGTTGAAAAGTTTTTAACTTTCAATATTTGAACACAGGAAATTTGTGTGATTCATGGAAGCCTATCAGAGTATAGATGTTGCTGAAAAAATACCAAGAAAAAATTATTGTCACTATCTGTGGGCAACCAGAGCTCTTTGACTCAACGTCAGTACTGTACAGAGAAAGATCGAAAAAGCAGAGGACTGAGAGATTGTACGTTTTTATGTTGTGTTGCTTCTGAGCAAAATGCTCTAAGTAATTTAAGTTGGTCTTTTACTGTGAAAGATAAACAACAGAAGGCGTGAAACGGTAATGTGCTGCTGGGAAGCAATAAAGCATATATATATCAATAAAGAGCAATCTTGGTTCACACTGGTTCAGAGAACGGAGCCTTCATTTTTACCATGTTTAACATCATCTGATTCCAGCTATCAGTTGTACTTTACTCCAAACCAAGTTAGCCGTTAGCTGCCCTCCTCAGTTAGCTAGCACAGCTACTCAGGTAGAATATTTGCGAGTTGTGAAACACTCCAGCAGCCATGTTCGCATGAGTAACACGAGGTGAAAATTCGCTTTGTGTTCAGTGTGAATACATCATAAGATATCATGAAATCTGATGAATAAAATTGCAAAAGCTTTTTTCTAGCTTTGATACTCCTGCTTGCTGAGAACAGTCAGAGTTTGGTCAGCTGGGTTGAAAGACATGAGTGAATTGGAACGGTGTGCTGTTCATCAAGTCATATGGTCACTGTACTAAGGTGCTAGTGTCACCACAAGTCATTAAGAAGAAGAGACATCACAGAGTCTGTTCTGTACTTTCAGTCACTGCTGAGTTCCTGATCAGGTCCCAAGAAGAATGACTTTCTCATCTGATAATCTGATCTAGATGCTTCTACTGCAGCAAAGACAGTGATGGTTATTTGACCAAGTAAACTAAGAACTTGAGTTGTGCTTGGTTTTAATTCCCAGATTCTTAAACATCCTCAAAAACAGACACTTTCAATGCAAAAGATTACAAGACACATTCTCTGATATTTTTTCTGTCCAACTGGAGTCTGTGACAGGTCAGGGTTTTAAGGTGCACTTGGTTTGACTCTTCCCCAAACTTCTCATCAGCCTCTACCACACACACTTTAAGATAAAATAAACCAGACATTTCTGATGTGTCTCTTCCTTTAGTGATGTTCTGATCTAGCACGGATCCTCAGTAAATCAGTATTTTAGATCCCACAGATCTGCACTTTTTTTCTCACGATCAACAGTGAAGAGGCGTCAAAAAGTCTTAAAAAACGTTCCATTCCGCTGCAGCACTTTGACACGACGTGCTCATGCATCTTCACTCTGTCAGAGCAGCTGTCTCTGTGCAGGTCTTTGAGGCTGAGAATGGGTGATGGGGTAGGTTTGTGGGAGTCGAAAGGTCAGGGGGCCAGGGGTCAGGAGAAGGGGACTTCCCATCTCTGTGTGTACGCACTCAGTTCACAGGGGCTGATGACCAGCATTCGAGAGGAGTCCATCCCGTCCAGAGCCATCTCAGAGTCCAGACAGAACCGAGAGACGAGGTGCTCCAGGTGAGTCCCCGACTTCTGCCATCGCTGTAGGCAAAAAAAGAGCAAATAATAGTCAATAAACTGCTTTGTGCCATCACATGTTCTCTCTTTGTATGTGAACTTACAACAAAACATTAATTAGAAGACATTTAGCAGTTTAGTTTAGCAGAGATCAAACCAACAATTTGCCCGTATTTAGATCTATGCTTGCCATTGATCCCAAAATCGTCGTAGCAGGAGGCACCGCTGCAGTATGCAAAAGCTGTAATTAAAGTTTTTATTAAGGTGCTGCTTGGAGGATCTTATTGATGCTGCAACCTGCAGTCAGCCGAGACCATCTCTGAAGAGGTCTTCAGTCTTGCTCTGCAGAGCAGGTACAGTGCTGTATGACAAATGTGCGGAATGCAAAGAAACATGAATCTGTCACAATCCGCAGTGAGATTTGATGTCACACTCAGTTAGTCATAATGGCCGTCTCAGGCGGCTTCTTTCTGTGTTGACTTTCAGTCCGACTCAGACACAAACATCTGAAATGATTCATGTAAGAACCATGTTTGTTTTGGAAAGCTGTACGAAAGATTTATGTTGTTTTGCTACAAGTATTTGTGTCTTTGAATCTCTGCAATGGACTGCAAGGTATGTCATACACAGAGAAAGAGGTGGATATAGTGCAGCATTAACAGTCACAACCACCACAGATGAGATCAAACCTCACCAACAAAAACTACAAGGAAAAAGACTGCAGCAGTGCAGAAACACTGCACACAGTAGTCAGAGTAATTAGTGGGGTTAATTATACAGGACTTGGCCTAAACTGCACGTGTACAGAATTATAAAAAAAAAGAGGTTTATCTTAAGTTATCTATAATAACTTAAGTCAGATGCCTTTACTTTAGGCGAGTTTGGGGAGTATTTGAGGGTTGAATGTCAGGAGGTCAGACACAAAGCATCCTGGTGCATGTAGGCACTGTAATAATGGCTGTACAAGAGGGAAAACTCAGCTTGTACAGAGGAGTTTATTGGCTCCATTGATTATATTTATCGTCAACATTTGTTATCAAACTTCTCCTTTAATATGGTCATGACAACTAGTGACTAACTGGTGATTCCTATCAAATACCACTAGATGGAGGCCTCTCCTGACTTTTTGCTTTGATCCAGTGGTTCTCTGGCCAAACACAGAGTTCGTGTGTGTGTGTGTGTGTGTGTGTGTCTTTGTGTTTGCATGCGTGTGCATTATTCATAGCTGGATTCTTTAGCTGGAAAACAAAGCGGCAGATATGATCAGACATGAAAAGAGGCTTTCATCCAGCTGTGGGTGTGAAACCCAGTCATCAGAGACACAGAGAGAGAGAGCAGAGATTGACAGATGAGAGAAGAGAACAAGAGAAAGTGAGGGAATAAAAGAGAAAAGAGACAATCTGGGTGCGAGCATATGATATCTGTAAGTGTATCTTTGTGTCTGTAATCTGAGCGTGCACATGGATTAATGTGTGTTTAAATTTTTTGCATTAGTGTGTATATTGGCAGAAAGCGGCCATGCTGTGTTTGCTGGACCTCTGAAGCGTTTCGCTGTCATGTATCTTGATCTTGTAAGGCCTTGTAACAACATGCACACACACACACACACACACACACACACACACACACACTGCCTTTGTTCTTTAGAGTCGCATTGTTGGTCCGTTGCGGCGTTGTCAAGATGACACGCTCATCACAGTGTAGCGACGGGCCACAGAGCTTTTTAATTGAAAAAAAAAAAAAAAAAAGACGGAGGGATAATTAAAAGTAAATCAATTAGTATTCACCTCATTACTGAGTGCTGCAGCAATGCTGACGTCGGCCTGTGTGAGTAACACTTTGCATCTGTCCTTCTCCACACATCACTATCCCTCTTTTATTTACCGTTCTGTACATACATTAAATCTTCTCAGTCCCTTTGTTCCTCTCCAGGGTGACAGCGGAGGAGACGGGATCCCAGGATGCACTGCGATCAGGTCATCACAGGGTGAACACAGATAGACCTGAAATCCCCTCCTTTGGAGCTTTTGCGGGTATTAAAATTTCATGACTACTTGGCTTTCCTACTTCAGGGGAATTCCATGAGTTAGGGATTTGACTCATTGTTGTTTTGCATAAAAGAAGTTGACTACACTCCATTTGGTGCAGGAAACAGCAGTACAAGTAAAAGTTACACAATCAAGACGTATTGTTGTTAGGTGGCCCATCTATAAATTTCTCTGATCTTCAGAAACTAGAATACACTGCTCAACATGCCTTGAATTCTATGGCAAATCTCTGGAGGATATGATAGAGATACCAGCATGTCCCAGTGTTTGCTACCAACATGCTCTGTGATGCCATTGTTGTTGACATTCCCAGAAGTCTGTCTCTAGCCCCTGCTATATCAATCATGTTTGCACGTCATGAAAGTCGAGGACGACCCCAAGAATTGATTGGATAGGGTTCAGAGTTCTGACGTGTCTCTTGGTCAAGTCACGTCAGGAATTTAAGCCATCTCGAAACACATGAACGCCATGTATGTCTTCCCGGGCTCAGAAAATCATGTTTGCTCAGCTTGGTGATGTGGCTCACACAAAACTGACTGGCAAGTTACAAGGTCTACAGCACTGCATCATTGTGTCGGAGAAATCATTCCTGTACAGCAGGTATCCCCGAGAGGTGAAGACAAGAGGCAACAACATGATAGAGATAGCTGTTCCTGATCCAGCTCAAGCTCTGTAATTATAGACTGCACACACACAGACAGAGGTAACAGAGCACAAAAACAGGCAACTCGGGAAATGTAGCCTTCACTGCATTTGACAGAGAAAGTGTTTGACAGTAAGTGTGTGTAACAGGAAGTTACACACACGTTGTGCTACTTCTAAATTTAATGAGTGGATACTGGCAGGAGTCTTTCTACATGACTAAGCAATGTGTCTTCATACAACAGTGCCTATATCTAATGAATTAGCTTCACGATATCTTGCAAATAACTAGCGCCCCTACCAGTTAGGTTTGAGAAAAGAATCATGGCGCTGTAATGTGAAGATGTTTATTTTAGTTTAGTTTATTTAGTTTATCAAGGGACAGTGTGCAATAGCATTAATCATTTAGAAGAGATGAGGAGATGGTTGCACCAGATTTAGCAATAACTGCTAATTTCCATCTGTAGTCCCAACATATAATTTACAATATATACAGACCACAATCTAAAAAACAAAAAATAAAACATAAAATACAGATGAACAGAGGACAGCACAGAGACAATACAGACATACAATTTCCACATTGTGATGCAATGTACATACACAACTCAAAGTAAACTTTTTCCACTATGACTTTACTTCTTTTCCTCTATTCCCACGCTCGCTGTGTCTGTTGTGGTCTGTTTAGTTCGACTGTCTCCCCTACTTTCGGTCTCTCTTTGTCTTTCCCAGTGTCTCTTGTCCAATCTCCCTCCCCATCTCTCTCTATCCTTAATTTAACCTCACTCTGCATTTTTCCCCTTTTTCTCTCTCTTTCTCTCAGCAGTGTGTGTCAGTATCTCTACCAGTCAGCTCTGGGCTGTGTTTCGCCAGTGGATCTTCACTCTAATTAGCTATCATCGCTCTACTTCCTGCCTCCTGACACACACACACACACACACACTCAACTAGGACATGTTACAGCACTCTGTGTGTGTTTGTGTTGGTACAAAGGTTCACTAGTTTCAGTTACATGACAGCAATGTGCTTCAGTGGCTTAGCTTAAGAACAAACAGCACACACACACACACACACACACACACACACACACACAGGCTCTGGTGTGTGTATATGTATATGTATATTTGTGTTCTCTGTGCTATGCTTGGTAATACCCTTGTATCTTTACCAGTCACTTTACTAGGTACACCTGTGCAACTGCTTGTTAAGAGAAATAGCTAATCGACCAAACATGTTGCAGTAACTCAGTGCATTTCAGCATATAGACATGGTGAAGATGACCTGCTGAAGTTCAAACCGAGCATCAAAATGAGGAAGAAAGGTGATTTAAGTGACTTTGAACGTGCCATGGTTGCTGGTGCCAGATGGGCTGGACTGAGTATTTCAGAAACTGCTGATCTACTGGGATTTTTACTTTAATTTTAAGAGGATGGTCCGAATAAGAGAAAATATCCAGTGAGGAGCAGTTCTCTGGGTGAAAATGCCTTGTTGATGGCAGAGGTCAGAGGAGAATGGCCAGACTGGTTCAAGATGATAGAAAGGCAACAGTAACTCAAATAACCAGCTGTTACAACCAAGGTCTGCAGAAGACCATCTCTGAACCAACAACACGAACCTTGAAGCTGATGGGCTACAGCAGCAGAAGACCACAGCAGGTGCCACTCCTGTCAGCTGACAACAGGAAACTGAGGCTACGATTCACACAGACTCACCAACATTGGACAACAGAAGATAGGAAAAATGTTGCCTGGTCTGATGAGTCTGGATTTCTGCTGTGACATTCACATGGTAGGGTCAGAATTTGGTGTAAACAACATGAAAGCATGGATCCATCCTGCCTTGTGTCGACAGTTCAGGCTGGTGCTGGTGGTGTAATGGTGTGGGGGATATTTTCTTGGCACACTTTGGGCCCCTTAGTACCAACTAAGCATGGTTTAAACACCACAGCCTACCTGAGTATTGTTGCTGACCATGTCTATCCCTTTATGACCACAGTGTACCCATCTTCTGATGGCTACTTCCAGCAGGATTACGCACCATGTCACAAAGCTCAAAACATCTCAAACTGGTTTCTTGAACATGACAATGAGTTCACTGTACTCCAATGGCCTCCACAGTCACCAGATCTCAATCCAATAGAGCACCTTTGGGATGTGGTGGAACGGGAGATTCACATCATGGATGTGCAGCCGACAAATCTGCAGCAATGTGTGATGCTATCATGTCAGTATGGACCAAAATCTCTGAGGAATGTTTCCAGCACCTTGTTCAATCTATGCCATGGAAGATCAAGGAATCAAGACAGCTGTGAAGGCAAAAGGGGGTCTTACCCAGTACTAGCAAGGTGCACCTAATAAAGTGGCCACTGAGTCTCTCTCTCTCTCTCTCTCTCTCTCTATATATATATATATATATATATATATATCAGTATGTGTGTGTGTGTGTGTGTGTGTTGTGTAGTACACCTCTGACATTTAATGGTCACCTCAGCTCTTTCTGCTCCTTTCCTTCACTTCCTTCCTTTGTTTTCTCCCCCTCTCACTCTCCCTCCTCTCTCCTTGTTTCTTCCTTTCTCAACTCCTACCTTCGTTTTTCCTCCCTTCCTTCCTCTCATTATTTACCCCTTCCCAACCCACTTTCTTTTCTTCCCTACCTCCTCCTTCCTTTCCTTATTTCATTCTGTCTGTCAGACACCTGCTCAGAGAGAAAGACACCACGGTCCTAATTTTCAGCTCTGACGCTGGTCGACATATTTTTCCTCCTACTCCCTTCTCTCAACTGACATGTCTACCGCACCTTGACTTCTTGTCTTGTGTGGTGATAGCACATCTTCTTCTGTGGTGTTGTTGCTGCCACGGGGGAACCTATTCTCGAGGTATAAAAATATCCAGACCTGTTGAGGCCACAGACTCACTACTGTAAAGCCAGAGCAGGGAGAACTGGCTGGAGTAACACACAAAAGGCTCCTGAATCCAGAGTCCCGAGTCCAGAGTCGCTGTGTTTGATGTATTATGCTGCTTATTTTGCTTTGAGGTCCTGTTGACGTGCTGCAGTGTATTCGCTGTGTGCTGCTGTTGTGCGCTATATGATGCATTACTGGCCAGTTTGTTTACGATATGACTTCCCTTTTCTCTTCTTATCACCTCCTCCTCCTTTATCTTTATCTTATCTTTATCTCAGCTCCTGCTTTCCTCTTCACCACATCATTCTTTCCATCCTGCCTTTCATTTCCTTGTCTTATTTCTTGTAACCTTTCATCTTATCACTCTGCTTGCCTTTTCTCTCCCTCTTTACTTCTTTATCTCTGTTTTTGTTTCTTTGCCCGTACTCCTTTGTATTTATATGCCATCTAACCATGTCTTTTTTTTTCAGGCCACTTCATCTTTCTCACCCGTCACCGATGACTCATAGATCAAATAATTCATAATAATAGTGATGAAAAACACACACAGACTAACACACACTAGTGCACACTCTTTGCACGTCTGTACATGTTCAGTAGATTTGTTTTACAATGCAAGAATACAGATTGGAACAAACACATTAATACACACACACACACGCACACACACACACACACACACACACACACACACACACACACACACACACACACACTTCAGCACATATTTCCTCCCAGACTGAACAGTTGGTGAGGTGTAATGAGCTAATCTTCAGCTACCTCTCTCTTTCCCTCGTTCCCCCCCTTCTGCTCTCCCGCCTCTCCTTCTTTCCTCCCTCCCTCCCTTCCTCTCCTCTCCTCCTTTGTCTGTCTTGCTTCACCTTTTCACCTGTGCCTCTCCTCCTCTCCTCCTCTCCTCCTCGCTCTCTCTCTCGGGTGATTTATTGGTTGTCAGGTTGTTCTCTGCTGCAGGGGCTTCTGGGACACCGTCAAGGTGCCCAGTGGTCAGGTAATGACAAGTGTGTGTGTGTGTGTCTGTGTGTAAAAAGTATTTCAAGCTGGCTGTCCAAAAAAGTGTCAAGCATCTGCCCCTGCAGCGTGAATGTGTGTGTGTGTGTGTGTGTGTGTGTGTAACGATCATCTTTAGACAAATTTAGCTTAAGATTAATTAACATTTAGATTAATTTATCAGCCATATGATATACGGTAGTGACTCGCCTGTAGCTACACACCACAATAAATGGGTGTCTGTCTATGTGTGTATGTGGGTGGGTATGCAGACCTGCTTGCCGTCAGCCATGTTGCAGGGCATCAGCAGGACCTGGGAGGCAGGGAAGGTGGTGGACAGAGACAGACAGTGCTGCTGCTGTCGGATCTGTTGCCCGTGAGTGTACACCCACTCCTGGAGACAGAGAGAGACAAAGAGAGTTATGATTTTATATCAGTTCAATGTTGTTTGTCAGCTTTTGAAAATTGACATTTCCAAGTGCTTTGTTGGCTTTGTTTCTGATGAGCGGTCATGAAAGTTAATCAGGGAGAAGCAAGAAATGTAGCAAAGACACATTTAGTTAAATTGCAATTAACTTTATAGGTACTCTACTGGTGTATTGCCACATCTTGTTCCTATACGTTTACACCACTAATCTTCTCCTATAACAGCCTCCTCTGGTTGCATCCTTTCCACCACATGATGAGCCTGCTGCAGGGATTTCCTGACAATCAGACACAAAAGCATCAGTGAAGTCCGACACTGATGTTGAGTGATAAGGTCTGGCTCACAGTCGGCTTTACAGTTCATCCCAGATGGTGCTAGATGGGGTCGAGGTCAGGGCTCTGTGCACACTAGTGAAGTTCCTCCACACCAAACTGGGGAAACCATGTTTTTATGGGCTTGACTTTGTGTAAGAGGCACTGACATGATGAAACAAAATGAAAAAAAAATCTTCCCCTATTGGGTAGCAGGACTCTATGCTGAACTTCACACTACGTGACTCTTCAGATCAGAGGTGCACAGAGTGCTCTGTGTGACCTGTCCAAAGATGAAAAACAAGAGGCTCACCAGTGCATCACTGGTGCTTCCAAGATATTTAGTGTGCTAAATATTTGGACCAGTCAGCAGGGGTGTGGCACCGAATTATGGGACCAACGCATAAGCCATCCCTGTGGCACCCTGCTCTTCCTCTCTTGATCCATGTCAGTGTGCCTTCTTTACCTTTTCTTTTTCTTTTCTTTCTTTCCCTCCCTTTTTGAAACCCAGTGTATGTTGGTGCAGTCACTCACTCAGCTTTAGCTATGTTTAGAGACGAACCTCTCAACCAGTTTATTCAGCCAATTTGAAATAAATTATGGCAAGTATCCATCCATTTTCATAACCGCTCATCCTCTTGAGGGTCGTGGAGGGCTGGAGCCTATCCCAGCTGACACTGGGCAAGAGGCAGGGTACACCCTGGACAGGTCACCAGACTATCACAGGGCTGACACAGAGAGACAGACAACCATTCACACTTACATTCACACCTACGGACAATTTAGAGTCACTAATTAACGTGCATGTCTTTGGACTGTGGGAGGAAGCTGGAGTACCTGGAGAAAACCCACAAGAACATGCAAACTCCGCACAGAAGGGCTGTCTTGCTGTGAGGCGACAGTGCTAATCACTACACCACCGTGTCGCCATTATGGCAACTAGTTAGTAGTAAAAGATATCAAACTAAACAAAACTTTTCATTCCAGGCTTTTCATGGGCTCCCCGCCCATTGGGGCCCTGTGTAATCAGTCCCACTTTTTCCCCAACTACAACGCCCCTAGCAGTCAGGGACCTTGTCAGGGAGCTACAGCCAATTACAGCATCAGACACAGGTGGAGGTAAGCACCGCTTTCCAAGGTTTGTGTGTGTGTTTGAGAGAGAGAAAGAGTGAAAGAGACATGAGAAGAAAAGGTGGAAGGTGGACTATTACATGCAATGTTTCTCTATGTTCCCAGTAAGTTATTAACCTAATGACTTACTTGGAACACTGTCAATTTTGACTTGGGTATTTTCTTGTAAGCAACCCCCCGACCCCAGGCTGTGGTTAGATCCTTGCATCACATGACACGCCAGTCAGGGATTCCTCTTGAGCGACAATCTTGTGGTGTGTGGCCCCCTGTCACCAGTCAGTCATGTAGTTTGAAAACCACAATGACTTCAAGCCTCCTGATTATTAGACAGCAGGTTGTGTGAACAGTGTGGCAATCTGACAACTTTGTCAGAGTAACATGGGGGCACTAGAAACATAGTTGGGGCTAACAAAAGTGAGAGGAAAAGAGAGTGGAAAGAGAAATATTGAGAAGAGGAAATAAGGAAAACAGATTTAAACTTGAAAAGCTCACTATCCATGGTCCATTGTAAAGCTTATTTTAAAACCTTTCAAAACATTTCAAAAGAAAAAGGGAAAATAATATTTTTCTAGCATTACAGTATTCTATAATATCTTAGCCTGTGACAGTGTAGAAAATACAATACATGTAGAGATGCAACCTCAAATGTTCAAACACACACAGGTACAGTGTCGTGGTAGCAGCAGCACTGATGTGTATTCATAACCACCCTGACAGTCTGACATCTCTCTCTCTGTCTCTCTTTCATGTGCATGTGCGCGCACACACACACACACACACACACACACACACACACACACACACACACACACACACACACACACACACACACACACACGCACACACACACACACACACACACAGTTTCAGGCAACACATACTAAGGAGGTCAAGGTTTAAAGGAACAGAGGCCTGATGTATTAATAATCATGTAGGAGAAAAACGTGTTGGGAAAGAAAATAAGGGCTGGGAGGAGAAACAGAGACACACACACATACATACACACGACATGTAACTAGGTCAGGGTTATTATAGTAGCTAGCAAGATGGTAAATTCAACCTGTCCCGTGTTTGTGTGTCTGTGTGTGTGTGTGTGTTTTATGGGCTTTCCACACCCTCAGGGGACAGACAGTATAAAGGTCAAACCAAAGTGAACCACATCTTGACACATCTAGAACACACACATGCACACACTGGTGTTTCTTCATAAAGCGGTGCCACATATCTTAAGTGATGTTTTAATAATGGCCCGTTAAGTGTTTTCATTATTGTCATGTAACTGTTACAAGGTTAGACTTAATCAATAGTCAGTATTATTACATTATTCATGATTAATATTGCTCATGATGACTAATGATTATTCTTTGTTTGTTGTTATTTTGTCTGACTGAGAGCCAAACATATCAAATACGTCATAACGTGAAACACATAAAAGTGAAATGTCATATTTAAGAAGTTGTCACAAGTAGTGGAATGTGACAAAGTACATTTACTCATTTAAGCACTAATTTCAGGTCCCTCACTTCAGAGGAAACTGCTGTCCTTTTTTTTTTTTTTTTACTCCATTGCCATTTACTTGACAGCTTCAGATACTTCATTTTAAGTAAGGAGTTTGTATAATATAATGCACTGGTATAGATTTATAGCTAACTGCAAACACAGCAATATACAGCAACACTCTGGGCCATTGCTCTTAATTATGAGTACGTTTACTTTGACACTTTTAGAACATTTTGCTCATAATAGTCGGGCACTTTGAGTTGAGTAACATTATCAGTGCAGGATTTGTACTGGACTATTTTCACATCATTACAGTATTGTTATTTTTACTTCACTTGAGTAAAGGCTGGCCAGCTGGGGCCCTTCTGTGTGGAGTTTGCACATTCTCCTCGTGTCAGCGTGGGTTTTCTCCGAGGTCTCCAGCTTCCTCCCACAGTCCAAAGACATGCAGGTTACATTAATTAGTGACTCTACATTGCCCGTAGGTCTGAATATGAGCGTGAATGGTTGTTTGTCTCGTTTTTCCACCAAGCAGCACGGTATGATACAGTTCAGTATGCTTTTTTGCATTTCCACTGTAAAAAGTTGTGGATGGTACCAATGGAACTGTTCCGTACCGTCCCCATTTTGGTCACCCCTCTGTTGGCGTACCTAGCACACAGATCTGGTACTAAAAGTTGGAGCTGTGAACACTGCAGTCCATTGACTGGTCAACAGCAGACGATCACTCTGCTCAGGGCTGAGTTGTGGCTGGTTTTAAAGCTTGTGTAACCACTGTTTATACCATGGAGAGTTTTACATACGGTGCGTCGTTCCTGTGGGCTACGGCAACACTAAATCCCTGAGCTTGCCTTAGAGGGACTAAATGCACAAACCTGCAATCTTTAAATATCCCATGGAGAGAGACTCTCACTGCACCGGTCTATTTGTTCTGAAAATGTAGGTGTACAACCTCGTTCTATGGACGATAAACAAGGCGCAGACTGATAAAGGAGGAAATACAGTGAGTGTGTGTGAGTGTGAGTATTTGTCAGTCATGTTAAAGTCTGGCGACCCATCTAGGGTGTACCCCATCTCTTGCACAATGTCAGCTGAACCAGGCTCCAGACACCCCTGCGACCCTGATTAGAACAAGCGGACATGGAGAATGAATGAATTGAGTAAAGAATCTGAATACCTCCTTCACCACTGTTCAAACTGTTTGGCTTGTTCACTTGATAAACAACTTAATAGACTAATCCATTATCAAAATAGCAACTTGTAATTTAATCAACTTATTTCAGTGTATAATGATCAGTAGTTTCTTATAAGGAAATAAACAACAATTATTACATTTCTGGTGTTTCATCCTGCATTTCGAGGGACATATCAATGCATCTTTAGAAGTTATGACCATAATCACACTACTATAAGGCAGCTAATATGAAGTAATGGAGTGTGAGGGTTGGTTGGTGAAGGGACAGTGACAGTGACAGTGGGAGGACCTTTCAAAGCAGCTCTATGATTTATGGAGTTTTATCCTGAATAATTCGTCGCCGCAGGGTTTATTTCACCGTATGATTGATTTATTGAACTGCAGCAAAGAGAATGACATTAGAGGTTAATTGGTGCTGTAGCTCAATATATCTTCTCTGCTGGAGCCTCCTGGGGAGTAACCTCGCTACTGAGGCTGTCACGTGAACACATTTTAGAGAACATAATCAATTGGTTACGTTGACTTTGTTTGGTTCCTTTTTAACTTTAAATTTGTCTACATTATTATTAATTTTATTCATCATCTTTAGTGCACACCACACCATAGAAGCACCTTTCTTGCTGCATACTATATAATATTATCTTAATATATTCACATCTCATATAGTCAGATCACTATATTATTATATTGTTTCTATTTTCTTTCTATTATATGCATTGTATATACATGTTCTACAAAACATATCATTAACTGCATGTTAATATAATCATATTAACTTATATTTTTATGTAAAGAGATATTGTTATGTGCATGATAAACACTTAATTGCACTGTTGGTTTTACATAGTGGCTTTTTAACTCATTTTTAAAAATCTTTTTGTAAATTTCTTCCATGTATCTGTATCCTGCTCCTACTTCCTATCTCCCCTCTTGTGCTGCTGTAATATTTAATATCCCAGGGGGTAAAAAAGAAGCCTTTTGTTATCTTATTCAGACACATCGAGCCGCAGTATTGTATTTCTAAACTAAAAAACACAACCAAATGTAGCGGACTGATGAGAGGCAGTGAAAGTGTTAAGTGAAAACACAATATGAACAAAGCTTTAAGAGGAATTGGGCTTTTTTTTTTTGCCGATCACTTAGTGTAATCAGAGTTGTTGGTTTGTAGGTAACAATGCTCAGTGGTTGAAGCAGGTCAGTGCTGAACCGAAGCCTGTGTGCTCAGCAGAAATGTTCCCCGGCTGAATAAAGGTTAAAACAAAGTGCACTTGTGCTGAAAATAATGTTGACACCTGCAGCCCCATCTACAGAGATGTGAATGTAAGCGTTTTTTCTTCTCTTTTGGACAAAGTTGACTGAGCTGCCTCGTATTCATGTTCACAGCCAGCAGTAGAAACGATACAGCGTCATGCTTTCGCACTCATTGCATTTGGGCCAAATTGTGTTCAGAATGATGTTTTTGTGGCTCAGTGGGTCGCATTTCATGCCCGTCACTCTCCTACTCCTTCATCTCTGCTATACACAGCTGTCACCCTTACATTTTGTGAAACTTGTAGAAACTTGTAATGGAACAGTAGAATATATCTGAATCCTAGATGACTGACATTACAAGCGTTCTGGTCTGTTTTCTGCTGGTATGGGTTTACAAATTGGTCTCTCTGCTTCTCTGCTATTGATTTCTCCCTGTATGTGCATGCTGCAGCAACGTGGCGGCTTTAAAGAAATTCTGTCTTTGTTTCTGAGGGACTGAAACCAAAATCTTTATGTTTACAGTGAATGTTTTGGATCACATATAAATCACATATAAATGCTCTGCTTCTAGACTTGATTGTAGCTGCTAGAAATGTCTCCATAGGATCAATATGGTCTCTACGAAGCTATAAAGTGTATTTTGCTGTTTTTACTACTTTTAAAAACCTGTAACTTCTTATCTTGAGCTCCAACTCTGTGGTTTAGATTAATATGTTTTAGGATTTGTGTGCTGTGTATAATGCCCTGAGAAGCTCATTTTTCTTTAACCTTTAGTTCAGGTAAGCAATGCAAGCTCATGGGGTCCTGTGGAGTATAGCTTTAACCACTCACACACTTCATCCTTTGCTAGACGTAGGAGATGGAACCAGAAGCTTATTATCTAAGATACATGCTTTATTTCTGTCTGCAAACCTCTAGCTATTCATCAGACCCGGTGTCGTGATCTTGGCTCGTCTGTGGATAACATTTGCTGGTTAACAGTCTGGAAGAATTTAGATGATTCTCAAAAAAATCCCAACAACAAACTGATACACTTCAAATTTCTGTATAGGATGCATCTTTCTCCTGAGAGGCTCCATGATGAAGCTCATATTCGCTCTTAAATGGGAGCTCTGCCGTAATGGCGACACAAGCACATGTACTGGCATTGCCTAGGGGTAGAAATGTTGTCTACGGCCTCATCTGACCGACTTGATACTGAAGAACCATTTTTCCAAAGCTGCTCTTATGGAAGGATACGTCCTCTTTAGGTCTCCAATTTCACTAGAAGCTTTTTGTTGGTCTGACAGCAGCAACAAAAATGGTAGCACTTTTTCTCCCAGAATGATTGACTACAATCTTTATTAGATATAACATATATATGGAGATGTCAATAGCAGGAATGCACAATGCCAGTCAATTAACCATCTGTGCCTGGGTTTCCTTTACTGACAAGGTGAAAGATCTTCTGTGCACAACCACTAGGTCACAGATACTATATGATTTTTGTTATTTCCATTATTTTTTTTCTTATTTTTCCCCCTCATAAATTAGCCATTTTCTTTTCCAGTTTAATCTTTTAAGGCCAACTCTAATATGGAGTGGAGGTTGGGGGTAAATTATTGTATATTTGTGTGTGTATTTTGTTTGCTGCCTATGTTAAACAACAAAAAAAGCTGATAGCAAAAAAAGATAATGGCCGCGTTTCCCAGTTAAGAGCAATCTGGGAAACACGTTTTTCTTTAACGGGAGGCTTAAAAGCGTTCTTAAGAAGCTACTTAGCGCTAAGAGCGATCTGGGAAACACGGCAAACATGGCTAGTTAGTTTGTGATATTTTTTTTTACTATAACCACAGATACATGTGTTTATAGGGAAATACATGTCACACATTAATTGTCCACAATAATGTTGAGAAAATTATTTTTTTTAGTTTGGTCCTAACTTTGATGTCAAGGCTGGCAGGAAAATCTAAGCACTGTCGACATGTCACTTAATAGTTTAACACAGAGGTATAAACTTCATCTTAAACTATAATTAACATTTAATTCTTGAAAAATCCAACAGGGAATTACCCAAATTGCCATTACAAAAATGCATCCTTCACAGATTAAGAAACCCTGTTGATCCGATTACATTATTACCAGTTTGACTCGAAAACTAATTTCCTCTTAAATGGACTGGGATTTTGTTTGCCACCTGTATGAACATATAAAAGTTCAGATTAGTCTTCATTCCTAAACGTACTGTTCACTCAAAAACACTGTAAATAAATTTAAAAATGATTCATTTAAAGAATACAAAAATTACTCATACATGTTTTCTGAACTGTCGCCTCCATGGTTAAGTTTTGGTTCAGTTTAATCAACTAAAACTACTTGGGTTAACTTCATGTAAGACTGTGGGAATGGTTAAAAGAACTAGCACTGACTGTAGGTAGGAGACGTAATGCATACATCTGCCTCAAGTGTAAAAGTCAAACACTGTGTACACCCCAAAAACCCCTGCAACATGCTACTGTCACTTTTGCTTCAGGGATAGAATGGTCAATATTAGCACAGCCGCAAGAGGCCCAAAAATGAAAATAGGTAATTTTATAGTATGTATTTGACAGCACATGTTGCTGTCCTGTTAGACTGTGTCTCAGTTTTGTTACCAGTGATCAGCAATTAACTTGATGATTATAATTATACCTTGATAGTAATGATGGCCAAAACTGTAAGACACAAAGGATGTAAAAAAAATAAATCTTTTTTTTCTTTCTTCTTTTAATTAGATTTGCTAAGGATATTTGCAAACACCAGGGGAGAAAAACTCACTTTTCAAGGCAAAAAACAACCAAAGAGAAAAATTAATTTAATTCTTTATGTTGAAAAACATTCCCACCTGGGAGCCACTCGGTTCAAACCAGACTTCTGAACATGAACAAACAGGGATTAAGAGCCTTCCTTCAGGGCTTCCACAGAAGCTGATAAGGGAGAGTTTCTCATTCACATACTTACACACACACACACACACACACACACACACACACACACACACACACACACACACACACACACACACACACACACACACACATATCTCAGTGGTTCTCACTGTCAGTTCAGGGATTTGAACCCGCAACCTCCCAGCCAGAGGCTAGCCTCTCCAGCCTTCAGGCATTTCAGTTGCTGACATGTTCGCTCTCTGCAAGGCGGCTTGTTAGAGCGGATCACAGCCTCCACACTCGCTCTAAACACAGAATAATGAGAATCCTACGGGTATTAATTATAGCTGCGAGAAGGCAGGATGCACACACATGCACGGATACAAGCACACACACACACACACACACACACACACGCACGCACACACACACACGCACTTCCGGATTACCAACAGTGGACTATCGTTCCACACCAACTATTTTTTTTTGGTCATTTTGAAAAAACATTACATTTTCATTAAAGCTTTCTTTTCATAAAATAAATGAAAATATATTTACTAATATTTATCTTTTAAAGCTAAGAGGAGACTTGCAGCCGGAGGATGTTTACCTATCGCAGAGGGGACCGCCAGCCTGCAGTGGAACTGTGTTTGAGGAACACAAACTTAACAATAAATACTTCAGGTATATAAATGGGTACAAAAACTTTTCTTGAAGTCTATCAAAATGAATAGTTTAATTGCACTGTTTTAAATATTTGAACATCTTCCTGTGGCACAAATAAAGAAAAAAAATCGCAGCCACTTCAAGTTAGAAAAAAATGATATTTTAACAGTAAATCTTTAGTTACTTAGCTTCATGCAGTATTATCTTACACTTACTGAGAACTACAATATCAATTATATCCTAAAAATACATCGCACCAGTGACTTCTTATTTTCTATTGGACGTATCCACATTTTTGCAGTGTTGCTGTATGTAAACATTATGACCTCTGTGGAGTGCTGGAGTATGTAACTTTGATTATTACATCTTATTTTCTATTTGATCTTAATTAATATAGTCTTTGTTTAAGGGGAAAAACTTATCACAAGTCTCAGGGTGTGGTTTGAATCATGTCTGGAGCCAAGGTGGTTGTAGTTGTTTGAGCATCTCCTGAGCATTAATTTTAACCTCATCCATGAGTCAATATTCAGAGAAAGGATCCTGAATTAATCTTTCTTTAATAAAGACTATTCATAATTCTGATTTGATCTTCTGTCTCTTTGCATCCATACTGGAGTATTAATATCACTTCATGCTGTCTAAGAGGGAACCTGTATCACATCTCACACACACAAACATGCACGCCTTCTGCTGTAACCTTATTATGTTATACGACTCTCTCTTACAGGAGTCTTGTTTACACCTGCTAATGACCAATGAGAGAGCGAGAGAAAGACGGAGAGAGGAGAGGTGAGCTGAGGTGAGCAATATTGCCTCATCCATCTTAATAGATATGTTGTTGTTTTTTTCCAGGAACCCACGATTACACATTCACACTTCCTACTTCTCATTACAGGCAGAGGCAGGTAGAAGCTCTTATGTGTCGAATCTTTCATGCGATTCTAACTGAATATGTTGTGTTAGCAAAAAAATAACATTTAGGAGTCACTGAAGTCAGAAATGTTCTTGGGATGAACATGCTGGATGTTTCAGGCAGCTGGGAACTTGACAGCTGCATTCAAGGTGTCCCCCCCTCCCCAGATCTCATCTTTTGGAGCAGACTAGTTGATACAAGGTATCAATAGTAAATGTAGTGAAGTAAAAAGTATTTTACAGGTTTAAAAATATGCTTGAGTAAAGAGTAAAGTACAGTTTCAAAACAGTAATTGTTATCACGTCTTTTTATTTATGTTTTTGGCTGCTTCAAAAAATCTAAAACGTCGTGAAAAAGTGTACAACTGCATATCTTGCACATTTTCCTGCTTCACTCCGAGGTTTGTAAGGTCTTATTTTTTCACGTTTTAAGAAAACAAAATGTATCTTATAGTAATCTTTTCAACATTTTTGCCTCTCTGAAAAACTTACTATTCCAGATGAGATGTGTGGTTGATCGATGGTGAGGAGTGTGTATTTATGTGACAGTTTGATTAGTGATGGATTAGTATAGTGTGGGATTGGGGGGTAGGGCTAGACAAGCATGATGCTTCTTTCTATTCCTTTTCAGACATGAAATGTTAATTAATGTTTTCTTATTGTAAGTCTGTTTATGATTTAATGTTTGACTCTGTTTTGTAGGGTTTTTTTCTACAATATATTCTATTCTATTTTATTTTATTTTATTTCTAAATGTTCAAAATAAATAAATCAAATCAAATCAAATCAATCAAGATACAAGGCAAATTTAAAGGCCAAATTTACAGACTAAAAACACTTTCAACACACTTTAAACACTACTATAGGCACCATTACATATGAGCACTCAAGTTAATATCAGTATGACTTGAATGATGCTATGATCTGCTAGAAATCCTACATGTGCATAGTGATCTTACATAACTGTGATTGAATATCACAATTTTAAGATCAGATTTGGTTCTGTTTATTTTTCCTGACAGAAGCGTTCGTCACACGTGAGTGTGTTTTGACCCAACAGTTTATCCAGATTCTGTATTGACTGGAATGAAACTCTGCAAATGACTAAAAATAACTATCTATATTTTCATATCAGCTCATCTGACAGCCTGTAAACTGACTTTTTAACTACATTTTGTAGCCTGTCTTTCGATGTCTTCACCCTTCACTATATCCCAGATTTATCTCTCCCACTGGTTTGTAGTGAGGAGAGCTACAACACTTAATTGTCTTTCTAACTCTGAATTGACCCACCTGGTTGGGGGCAGGGACCCCCTCCTTTCCTATGCAGGGAGCCAGTGTAAGGACTGGCAGCTCCTGGCCCTCCACCCTGCGAGACTCCAGACAGTTCTGCCGCTGTTTGATCACCCCAGACTGAGAGTCAGAGTCGTCTGGGACCCTGATGGAGGAAGGACAACATAGAATTCATACAGCCAAGGGTTGATTGTATTGGAGAGACAGATATTGCAAACCTTAAATAAAACCAAAACTGCACAGACACCACTAGAGGTAAGAGAGAAAATGTGATTTGAAATGACCCTTTAATCTCCAAAACCACATTCATCTAAAGTGGAAGCAACAGGATTTAGCGGATGTATCGTCTTAATTTTAAGATACACTAACAGCCTCGCTGAAATGAGACAGAGGACCCCAATCATCTCCACCATGGTCTCATTAACTACATCAAGATATCACAGTTAATTTGACAGTGATTTATCAGCGTTTTCAAGAATGATGCGCTGCACCTTTAACAAATCCGCTGAAGGCCACGATTCTCTAAACTCATTACTTTGGAAAGTTTCTTCCCAATCTTCCACTTTGATAAACTTTCTTAGTCTTTCTTGTTAAATTCTCGGCCATGCTATAAACTCGGGCTTAAGCCCTGTAGCATTAATTCAATCTGCTATCTCTCTCTGTTTTAATAACCCGTTAAAGGTTATTCTGCGTTTTAAGGGTCAGGTCTGTCTTCCCCTGAGAGCAAGCCTGTTAATTCCATTCTGGGGGATTAACACCAGCCTCCAGTGGATAAATGGGTATTTAAGTGTGTGTGAGTGTGTGTGTATTTAAGTGTGTTTGAAAGAAAATGAGAGACAGTGTTTAAATAAGAGTGCTTATGTGTCTTAAGATTTGTATTAGCATGTTTGTGTGCATGTAGGCAGTAAATGTGTGTACTGTTTGTGTATAAAAGAGTCATCGCACCAAGGCTTGTGATGTTATTAAGTGTTACTGTGTGTTTATGTGTGAGAGAGTGTCCGGTGTGTGTGTGTGTGTGTGTGTGTGTGTGTGTGTGTGTGTGTGTGTGTGTGTGTGTGTGTGTGTGTGTGTGTGTGCAGTCAGTCTAAGGAACCAGGGCCTTGGGAGCTCAGCCAATCAGGACAGAGGGAGAGATTTAAGACATTCAACGAGGTGCTCAAAAAGACATAAACATGGACTGAGTGTGTGTGTGTGTTTGTGGTTAAAGGTTGGTGAACACTCACTGTGGACATCAATTTCGTCAAACAAAACATTGCATGCATCGTGCGCTACATTTGTGGACAACACAAAGCATTGCGCAGGTGTGCAAATGTCAAATTTACAACCATTCCCACACTCTTCCCTTCCTGTGTGCTTTTCTTTAAAGTGTGAGTACATTTTGCCAGACAAAATATGTGTTGACCACATCATGAAATCTGCAAATTAAGCTAACCACAAGTTTGAAATTAAACCTCTTGGTTCCCCTCTGCACCAGTTGTATTGTTGCCTATGACAGAGTCGTATTTCAGGGTTTAGTACCCAACGGATGACCCACAAAACAGGTTGATTCGTGGGTGGTATTTTGTCTTAATTTTACTTACAGGTTCAGTTATGGGTGAAAAAAAAGTGTTTTTTTAAAAAAAAAAACAACAACAACATATCCAATTAAACTACAACTACTACAATTAATACTAATACTACTACTAATAATAATAATTTATTTTAAGTTAAGTTTTAAAGTTTTAACCCTCTGACTGCACCAGGTGGAATATGACAGCCACTTCAATCAGGTGCGTTACTAACAGGCATGTAACCTGAAGAGATGCACTGCTTAATATTATGAGAGTAAGCTGTCAAGTAGGGCTGTCAGCATTAACACGTTAATCGTGATGAAGGTCAAATCATAATGTGTTGGGGTTTTTTTATAAATTGCATGCTGCTTTTTTGTACCCTAATTAAGCAGCCGCAGCGGCTCTCTGCTTCCTGCTGCCGCAGTGATGGGAAATAAAACCACTGTGCTTTTTTAATGGCTCATTCCACTTCAAAAACTTGACAGTTCAGTTCAGTCAAAAATAAAATGTACCTACAGTACAGAGAAAAGGCTATGTGTGTCGCGGGGCTGCCACCGCTGTTGGTCAATTAAGAAGAGTACGCCAGCTTTACCCTCGGCATCAGAGCGCGATGTAAGTCCATGTTGTTTAGTGCATTCATGGAAAGCGAGTGAGTTGCAGTCTTGAAAGAGTTAAGTCCGACACTGCAAAGAGGACTGACTAACTGACAGACTGACTGGTCAGCGGTACTGTGAGAACCAGCTGTATATCTTGTAAATCATTTCCTGTCATTGAATTATGAATATAAACGCTATTTTGTGTTTTGAGTTCCTGATTTGCTTTGTGGACTGGACTTCTGAGTTGTATTTTATTGTGGTGGTTAAAAACTGGATTGTGGGACGATTTTTCACCAAGATTGCTTTGTTTGTTTGCTGATTGAATACACCTTTTGAACTGAACTGAGCTGTGGTCTATTTGTTTGTGCTTTGCCTGTTTTCAGAGATGTATTTCACCATTTGCTGTGTGCTTTATTGTTTTGTGGCCTATGGTTAGACAGAGGTATTTTCTATTTTGTAATTATTTGTCAGGCGTGACTTTGACTGGTTCCCAACTTTATTTAAAAGCATCAAACCTTGCATTAATTTGATTCCCAATCAAGACACACTAGTAAGAATTTCTTTAGCTTGTTAATATGAACTTCAAAACTGTTATGAAATGCAAAATAACAGAATTTTAAACATGACAAAAATGTAAATAATTGAGATAAACCATTCAAACTCTGCGAGTAATTGCAATTTCTCAGAAATATAATTTGACAGTCCTAATGTTAACTGTATTTCCTGAATTCTCTTTGTTTTAAAATCTATTACCTTAGTTTCACATGTATGAAATGTCCGAATTTTTTGAACAGCTCATGGGTATTAGGCTATAGGAATTGCTGTTTCAGGTTGTCCTGTGGATTGTGTGTCAGCAGATCTGGTTGCAGGACTATTGGTCATATATGCAGGTGGCAGATGTGGTACTGCACATCACAGTTCCATTCCGTGAGCAGGTCTTGATAAGCAGACCTTTGCAGGACCATGGCCTATCATTTATTATATCTAGTTTTTTTTTTGAGGTCCCTGGGAATGTTGGGGGCATAAAACTGGAGGACAGAGCCAAAACCCAAGAGACAGATTAAAAACAGAATATTCAAAATCAAAGCAGCAGAGGCTGACTTACAGAAACTTTGCAAAACTTGACTGTGTCACATCTTTCGAACACCAGTTCATTACGCTGGTTTTGCAGACATGACATAACTCTTCCAGAGCCAGAAGACATCATACGTATAACTGTTTTCACAGGCTGAGTAGTACTCCCGATCATGAATACACTGACCTGATGTGTAAAGTCAGCGGCATTCCCCTTTAAAAGTTAGAAAACAAACAGACACAAACACCAAAAAAAAGTAATAAAAAATGATCTTATCTTTAAAACCCCCCAGACAATAATAAAACCAGATTTGGTGTCAGTCTTGAAATTTCTCCTCTCTCTCTGTTGCGTGCTCAGCAGAAGCTTTCCCTGGACAGATAAGACACACAAACACACAAAGACACACACACTCTCTTACTTTAGCTCTGGGTAGACGTTGTCCAAGTACCACTTAAAGGATTTGCACTTGAGCTTCTTGCGGAGTTCCACTCTGCCTCGGATGCTGGTGACACACACACAAACACACAAACGCAGATAGTCAGATAAAGAGAAAAGCAGCCAGATAGACAGTCAATCAGATAGACAGAAGCCTTTTCACTAATACTCAGACCTGGAGAAGTATCCAAAGACGGAAGAAAATTGTCTTAGATAGGGAAAAACGAACGTACAGCCAGGACAAATAATGGAGTGTGTGATGTGAAAAGGCAGGCAAAACCTTACAGCTGTGTTTAAATGGCAATGTTTACCTGTGTCTGATAGATAAACACTGACATTTAAGCGCTGCTGTGGGCTTTAATGTCTATTCCTGCTTTGTTTGCATGAGTCTTGTATTAAATCACATTGTGGGGACTTTCCTCCCATTTGGGGACAAAACACTGAACTGAGGTAAATCATTTATTTTAGACTTAAGACTTAAGAGTAACAAAACAAAGGCAATGTTTCAGTTAAACTTAAACTGGACATCAGCAAAAACATAATTTTCAGGGGCATTTAAGTTACTCTTTAACGTTAGGGTAAATGTTCAGGGATTGAATTATGGCTCCCTATTCACTCCTGTTAGTATCTCTGGTTGTATTAGTCCATTGTGAGCACTGTTGCAAATCAATATACAGGGCTACTTTATGGCCCTATTTGAGTCGCAGGATTTTTGCATCATTGTGATGGAGTACAGCTGCAGAAGCTGTTAGGAGCACTTAACTGCTTTTAGGAGTTTATATTTCTGTCACCTTCAGCAAGTTGCAACAATTTGTATAGCCGTGCCAATCCACCCTTGTTTCAGATGACAAGGCAATTTATTAAAGTCTGTTTCTTTCATTACAAACAACAAACAAAGAACATAAAGGAGGACAACAAAGGAACCCAGCCAGAAACAAACTGGGACTGTTGCAGTTAAATGGTATGCACCTTAAACCACTAGACATGGCAATTTGGCAATCAATCAAAAACATCGCCACCAACATTACCTACAAAGCGCAGATTGGCACGTGTTTTTCCAACTGGACAGTCAGCCTTTAACAAGCACAACACCAGTCCTGATTAAGATGGGCAGAGAGGTCTGGAATCAGGCCAGTCACCGATCTGAATATCAAGTGTGTGTCTATTGTGTGTGTTCTTACTCTCCGTAGGATTTTCCTCGTGCTGCAGGCCGAGCAGAGTAGTAAAAGAGACGAAAGTCGTCCATCCACACCTCAGCTGTGCGACGTGTGTTCCTGTAACCACACACATGCAGAGTTAAGACCGCGGTACCTTGCAATCTAATTTCGTGCTACAGTATTTCCGCCTCGTGTCATATTTGGACTGAAACTCATTCATGCTAGTGGCGGCTTTGCTGAAAATTGTTCTCAGCACTATAATTGAGGACAAAATTGCATCCAGAAGATAAATCAAAAGTCAATATGATTTTCCTGAATTGGTTAATGGGACTTTGTGACATTTATTGCGTATTACAATGTTACTAATTCTCTGGCAATTAAAAATCTCTGATGTCTTTGAATGCACCAACAACCGTCTCTGTTTGCAACTGCCAAATAAACAGGATAACCTTGACTTAAAATGAATACAACTTTAAAAGTGTTACTGATCTTTGAAGGGTTTCAAGCCTGTGTTTATTCTCAGCAAAATCACAAATAATTTTGTGGTAAATGGATTAAAAACATTTATACAATTAGATATGTTTCTTAAACAGCCGTTGAACAAGCGTCTGATCTGAACATAGGAAACTTTGCCATAATTTCATAATGCAGGTGTAAAATGCAGTTTGGGACACTGAAGTAATTCATTAATCACACACAAGGTCTCCACAGAGTATGAATACCAACAGGACAGCTTCATCACAAATAAAAAAAACAACCAACTTTCCTTCCCTGTCGATGTTTGGGGATGATGTGATGCTGGATTAGGCAGTTTTACTTACACTGGTAACACTGTGCAACAATCCTATAATAACCTTTTAGCATGTTGTATTTCAAGTGGTCTGAGAAAAAACTAGACTCCTGCACCTCCTCTTGGCTCAGTTTTCAGGCTTTAGAAAATCTAGTCTGTGACTGTGGGTTGCGCTGACCAAATTTGAGCCGCTACAGCTGCCGACTGACAGTCTGTTTCCAGAGCTGCTTCTCACTGTCCTTCCAGTGAAACAGTCCACAGCGGTAAGGAGCGAGGCAAAGAAACTGGGGTGGCTAGCTGGCTGATTCTTGTCTCAATTCTAGTCTGATGAACAGAGAAAGAGAGGGTGGGGCAAGGGGAGACTGAGTGAATGCTGTGTGCCCAACTTTACAAAGACATAACATTAAATAAATAAATGTATGTGAAACACTGGGTTACTTTATGAAGCGTGTGTATATGCCCATGCTCATCTGGTGTGAGGGGTTTAGGGTTTCAGCTTTAAATGCTGAAATGAGAAACAAGTGATACATGTGTGATGTGAGATGTGATGTAAGTCAGGTCTGTCCTCTCCATCAACAGTTTGGACCCAGCTGAATCACAGTGAGGTGGAGGAGAGGCTGCAGGAGGGAGGAGGGAAGGAAACAAGTAAAAACAGACATCAACAGCCATCACCTGCTGCCTTTAAACACACAGCTCTGGCGCAGGGACAACAGCCCTCTCCAGATGTGGTCTCGCTGATCTGATTGCATTCGATCACAACTCCTACCATTTACTAGTGTTTGTCCTTGCTCAGACAGGATATTCAGATACAGACTGCACGTTTATACCTGGTGTAAATCCTGCCGACTGCTGTATCTCTCATTCGATTCAGATCTGTTCAACTCAGTGCGCTTTATTCACCCACACTGCACAAACAGCAGGGCACTATTTCTCTATCTCTCGCTCTTATTCACTCCTTTTTCCCCTCATTCTCTTTTTCTCTCTCTGTCTCTGTAGTAATTAGCTATTAGCTGAGTTTCTCTGAGCTGTGAACTATCTCATTGAAATGACAGAAACCCTCCATTACAGGCATTACACACGCTGGCTGTGGCGGTTTAATGAAAGGGGAAGAGAGAGAGGATATGAGATGCTTGTGGGCGTATAAACATAAATACGTGTCACACACAGGCTTACAATTAAAAAATCACTCATTGCACACACACATATACACATACACGAGGACACAGCAGCATGCCTCTGCGAGGGAGGAAACAGCATAATCTTTGTAATCGAATTATTAAGCAGCTCTTTTTATTTAGCATATTCATAACCCAGACTGCCAGCGCCGAGCCTCCAGCTAATTAACCGGCAGAGCAACATGCGAGCAGACAACTGCAGCTTTGTTTGGGAGATCGGCGCTGATCACAAACATCAGGCCATCGTGATACGAATAAAAGTCATCATCATTCGCACAGAACAGATGTTGCCTCGGTAACGGCCAACAGGGAGCGGAATGAGCAACTGAACAGCCCGACTGAAAAAAAGAAAAGTCTCAGTGTTGGTGTGGATTAGCTGGTTGACACAAAACAATAAGTTTATATGAGCCGTTTGGCAGAAGCTTTGCTCCAAAGTGCTGTTCAGCAGCAGGGGCCCTCATTTTGGGAGCTGAACCCCTCCAACCTGGCAGCATTAGTGCCTTGCTCCGCCCATTAAGCCACAAAGGGAATGAAACTTCCAACCTCTGGCAGTGTTAATGCCTTGCTCACATGCTGAGGTTTAGGAATTACTGAACTGTTAAAGGAATAATGCGCCAGATAAATCGTCAGTCTGTGGCTCTCTGTGGATCCCGAGAGTTATTTTGTGATGAAGTGCTGTAATTTAGTTTTCTGTGAACTCACCCTCTCTCTCTCCATCTTCTGCTACAGTTTGTCATTTACAGTGTTTCCCAGGATGCTTTTTCTGGGTATATTCACCAACAAAGGAGGAGCAATTTATAAAACATGCTTTGAATATTAAAGAAAGTTTTTTTTCTTGTGTGACCTCATGGAAGACACAAGCATTGTCTACCAATTCCATACTATTTCTGTTCTTCTTCCTTACTATAAAACACTTTGATGAATACACCACGCAGCGATGCTGAAAGTGCACTCAATTTTGTAATCTGAATGGGACCAGCATCCTTATTGTAGCCATGATTAATCTATTTATACGAGATCAATTCACATGCAGTCTGAGCACATTAGTCCTGTTAATGGATTATTGGACTGCCTGTAAACATCTTTCTGTTTGAACTGTTTGAAAGGGGCAGAGAACAGAAAACTGCTTATGCTAATAGGATAATATTGTACTCGCAGCTCAAAGGCTCCCAGGCAGCTGTAAATCCACTTTAACAATGATGTGAACAGCTTTCCGTGGCTGCGACACACAGCTCAGAGTGCAAACGCTGCACGTCTGTTTCCTGCGTATTATGTCAGTCAAACTGAATCAGTGAGCAGGACAGTTAGTGGGATTATTACTTACATCAATAGGTTAGTGTGTGAGTGCACACCAAGTGATTTTTAAATATTGACAGACAAGTCTGACCAATAGTTTGTTCGTTTAGTTCTAAAGTTAGTAAATCAGGGTTTAATTTAGGACTTAAGTCAGCTAATATGGGATCCACAAAATGATTAAAACTTAAAAGACACCTCACACCTAAAAACTCTGATCTATTTCACCATACATTACACAGAACTTTTAATCTTAACAGCAAGGAAAGGAGCACATGCTGACGATTAACAAGTACGATTAAAGCTACGCTGCAAGTCAACCCCAAAATTCAACCAAAATGGAAACGGACATCAATCAAAGAAAGTTAGATTTCCCAATTTATGCTGCCATTTTTAGAAAATTGTCAAATTAACTATTAAAAACACAGTAAATTTGACTGAGATGATGACTAAATGAGATTGAGGACAACAATGACTGAAGCTTGAGGTGAGTGAACTTCAGCTTAGCTTTAGATCTGACCAAAATACTGACCAACTCAATTATCGAAGAATTCTCACTATTTTAACATCTGCTCTCCATTTTCATATATATTTCCATATATATTTCCATATATATTTCCATATTTTTTTAATCACATTCTGGTGACAGTCAAGATTCAAGTCGGACAAAATCAAGCGTGTTGACAACTAAATAAAATCTAAGTGCCGCCAGGAAGTAAGGAGGCGTGATGCATTCACCTGAGAAATAAACATATATGTTCTAAATTATAAAAACTAGAGCTGCATTTTTTTCCATTAAAAGTTTTATCATTATTCTGAGAACAAATAACAATTGTGTTAATTCAGGAAAAAAGAGCTGAACTTTTTTTTCCCCCCTCAGGTGAATGCATTATGCTTCCAAGCAACTAGACCAGAAGGCAATGATCAGAGTCCTTAAAGGGGAACCAAGCCCATTTACAAAATCCATACATGTTATTTCTATGGCTAAGATGATCCAAAAATATGTGTAAACATAAACAACTCGCATATCCAAAACCTAGAGTGCTAAAACTTAAATTTGTGATGTCATAGGGTATAAAGTCTGGAGCTGCTCCATAAACAATGAACTGGGAAAGATGGTCTGGGTGACACTGAGAGCACCCAGGGGAGTGTTGTGAGAATATGGGTATAGTTTCTGAGATCAGTACAATAGAATAAAGCTTATTAAAGTATAAAAAAGACAACAAACATTTGGTGGGTCCACCAAATCCGTCTCCCATTTACTGTCTATGAAACAGCTCCAGACATGACTCTATGACATCAGATGCTTGAGACTTTCCTCTGGTTTCTGGCTTTGAGAGACAGCAGCTCAAGTTCACCTAAATTGATTGAACTTTCCTCAACCATGGAAATAACATCGAATTCTTAATTTAGGTGGTGTTCCTCTGTAATCACCACACACTGTATGAATTAAACTCAGAACTGTAAACACCAGCTGACTCAGACTTGGTCAAACATGCTCTGATCAGATGTGTACCTCCAATCAAGTAGGCACTCCTGGTCAAACTTCACTTACTTCCAAGGTGCATAGTCACAAGAAGTTAAAACTTGCAACACTTGCAGTATAGGGACAATGCAGATCACCCGCTAAAACATGTTGATCTTGTTCTTTGTACTACAAGTTTTGCTGGAGTATAGACCTTTCCTGTGTGCTTTAAATTGACAGAAATCAAGTAGATGTCTAATATAGATTCATTTAGTCAGTGTATGTAAAAAAAAACTAAAAAAAACAAAAAAGAACTTAAAATGGAAATTCTGACATTATAATTAGTCAAAACACATCCAGAGACTTACTTAATGTACGTGTTGGCGTTACCCTCAGGGAAGACGTACGGGTGTTTCTTCCTGAAGACGTGACCCACTCTGCTGCAGGGCAGGATCTCCAAACTGCCACCACACTGCCACACCCGGAACGAGATCTCTGGAATCAATTAAACACCCAACATTCAACCTGTATATTGTCTGTATGTTGTTATTTATTCTATATTTTTCCTGAGCCTCATTCTGGTGAATATAAATGGTGTTTTTCCTGCAAAATATCATTGTTTCATTTTATAGTCCAACAAAATGACAAACATCTCAACAAAAGTCATCTCTCCACGATATGAGTATGACACCACGTCAAGCATACTGTAGCTATAACCCTTGTTATGTAACAATATCTGCAATTTTATTCCCATCTTTTTAAGTCCGTATTTTAGGGCTGTCTTTACTTTGTGACACTCTGCTCTTCCTCTTTAAACTAACTTGCTTATTTAAGATCATGGCAACTGGGTAACTTCACCTGCTTCCTCTGTGTGTAACCGGGCTTGTTTGTTTGAGGCTTTGTCTTTTTCGTTCTGCGTCTCCTCGTTAGTTTCTTATCCTGCACATCACGGCTTAGTGGGCCAAACCTCCCTGAATATTTGATGATATGCTGACGGACTCTGATTTGTTTGTCTGATACTGTGTGTGTGTATGTTTGTGCAATAATGCATATGTGTGTTGCATTACTGCTGTATATGCATGCATGTGCATTAGTCGACATGCATGTGTGTTCATCTGACCTGCTTACACTGTGCTCATTCTGTGCATATCGTGTGTGTGTGAGTGTGTGTGTGGTAGATGTTAGTGTGGTGTAATTGACAGAGCTGCTGTCTGTCTGTGAGCTCAGAGGAGAGAAAGAGCAAAGTAAGAGTTTCCCCGAAGAACGAGATGCTGAAAACTTTACAAAGTTTAACAGCGACTGCGATGGAGACAGAGAGAGCGGGAGGGAGGAAGTGAAAATGAGAGCATGGACTGAGTTTGATTAGGAAGAGGAGAGATGGAAGTAAAGATAAAACACCAGAGAGTACAAAGGAGAACAAGAGAAGTCAGCGAGATGCTGAGATACTGACACAGAGCCTGTGAGACTGACAGAAACATGACAGAGAGCAAATGTGTGTGTGTGTGTGTGTGTGTGTGTGTGTGCGTCAGAGAGAGAGAGAAAGAGAGAGGAAAAAACAGGCTAACAGTCTTTCATTGATTTGAGAAAAGCAACAGTACAGCTATCAGCAAACTGACTCCAACACTTACTGAGCAACCACACACACACACACACACACACACACACATACACACACACACACACACACACAAACACACACTTAGGCCTACTTAGGACACATTAGATCTAATCAAACCTACATTTTACATAGGGTTACTATGGAGACACGAGTGTTACACGCACGCCCGCTACATGACGCGCAGGCGTTGTTTGCTCCACTTATATGACACGCTCACACGTCTTTTCAGGACGCATGCACAGTGCATTACAAACGCCACACATACACTACACCTATGTGTGAGTGTGAATCTCGTGCACACACAGTGCATGTACATTCATCATCATTAACACCTGAACGCGTCAAATTACTTTGGCAAACTGTCTGTCTCCATAGTTTACACGTGCAGGCAGGCGTGTGTGTGTGTGTGCTTCGCAAGAGTGGAATGAATAAATCAAGTCGCTGCAGACATACGCCTGCATATACACACGCAGGATTTTTTTTATTTTTTTGTATTTTATCCTCACAAATCAGAGCTACTGACCACCCTTGATGTCTGGCTGTGGTTTAAAAATATATAACTAAGATAATATATAGGCTACAACAGCCTAATTGTGAATATATAGCCTATTATTGAATTGGATCCTAAATGCTGCAAACCTCCATCTGTATGTTTTTAATCAATAGTTGTGTTTTCATAAACTTTTTTTTCGCATTTTGCCCTTTTGCGAATTTGACTGTTTATGGAAACAGCTTTTCAGACATCCTTAAATGGGTTTAAATGGGTTAAATTCACTCGGACTTTCGCTGCCAGGTTGAGAGCGGGGAACACTCACCGCTGTTCATGCTGATGTCTTGTCAAGGCTTTCCTTACTTGTAAAATCTAGATTTAAATTTTATTCCTGTTTGCTGTAAAAAACCTATATGCCTGAGGGACATTCAGTTTTGGGATGACGTAAAGTAGGCTAGAGATATTCCGGATATCCACGGATTTGGGTCATTCAATTTTAATTATTAGGCTAATTAATAGCGGATAGGGTACGGGTGGATTAAAACCAGCAGACTTCTTTGTTGTACTTTCCCAAACTATAGGCTTTATTGTGTGTAGAACCACTTTCTACAGGTGGCAGCTGGCTAACTCGCCAATAATGCGCTGAGAAAAATGTTTGTCCAAAAAAAGTTATTTATTACAAAAAAGTCAACAAAACAGGTTTCAAAATTCAAATTCAAACAAAAACTTCAATATGACACCTTATTGGTTACTTTTCTTTCAAACATTTTTTTTTAAAGATGTGCACTCCACAGACAGAAAGCACTTCACGGAGCGAGGTTTTTGCGCACGCTCGGCTTTCAGTTATAACTGACAGGACTGCAAATATAACACAAACACTTAAGATGTCATACTTTAAAACAAACTCTTAACTGGCTGGATCAACGAGACCCTCCCCCGGGGTCTAGGCTTGTGGTGCTGGTCTGACCCGGCCCGTATGCAGTGGAGGTTCCAGCGCTGGAACACCAAGCAGCTGACAGCGTGACAGACGCCCGCACACACAAAGCTGGAAAGCAGGAGGACACTCCTAATTCCCTGATCCTTAACTAACCTCGACCCTACCCCTAGAACTTCTCCACCTACGCTGGCTGTCTTTGCACCCGCCCCCCCGGCCGTGAAAGCAATAGAGGTGGCTTCGTCGGGCACTTTACAGCAGCTCCGCTTCCCAGAGCCAAACTGTTGCTCGCTCGGATCTCCTTTCTCAGTTCGTGCCCTGCAATCAAGTCCAACTGTGTATGATCAGTCCAGAGTCTCTGTCAGATCCACAGGTGAACGCATTGTCTTTGATTACTTGTCACCATGGCAAACAGTCCCCTCAACCTCAGTTCATTAGCCTACAATATGAATAAATATTGGACGGTGATTAGAAAATCCTCCAACATGGTGCAGGGAAACTATTTTTCGGATCGACCCAGGAGAAAGAGACTAGGATTTTTTCCCCCTTGATATAAAGCTGCGAGTATCCTATTATTATAACAAATGATCTGATGTAGAAGTGTTAACAATTGTGCCTGAACAAGGAAATAAAATAAAAAGAAAGATAGATAGATAGATAGATAGATAGATAGATAGATACTGTGTAAAAATATATATACACTACTACCTAGTTAGCATAGCGATGCTACGTGTCACATGTCCATCACATGACACGTTGTTACTTGAGAGCTGACACTTTTGACCCCTGTGATCACATGACATGTCTATGCACGCACGTCTGATTAGCAGAGTTAGCATAGCAAGCTAGTTAGCATAGCGATGCTACGTGTCACATGTCCATCACATGACGCGTTGTTACTTGAGAGCTGACACTTTTGACCCCTGTGATCACTTGACGTGTCTACACACGCACGTCTGATTAGCATAGCAGGCTAGTTAGCATAGCGATGCTACGTGTCACATGTCCGTAACACGACACGTCGCTTTGCAACAACCAGAGATGGGACCAAGTCACACATGTACAAGTCTCAAGTAAGTCTCAAGTCTTAATCTTCAAGTCTCAAGTAAGTCCCAAGTCATTTTTTCTTGGGCAAGTCAAGTCAAGTCACAGGTTATGTCAAGTCAAGTCCTGTAATAGGTCAAGTCAAGTCCAAGTCAAGTCACCTTATCATTGTAATCTTACCTGCAGAATCTGATCTTAAAGTGTAAAGACAAGACCAGTGCCACAAGCCTAGACCCCGGGGGAGGGTCTCGTTGATCCGGCCAGTTAAGAGTTTGTTTTAAAGTATGACATCTTAAGTGTTTGTGTTATATTTGCAGTCCTGTCAGTTATAACTGAAAGCTGAGCGCGCTCAAAAACCTCGCTCCATGTGGTGCCTTCTCTGTGGAGTGCACATCTTTAAAAAAATGTTTGAAAGATTTTTTCGTTATTGTATAATTGTTTTCAGTTAATCAGGCAAGTTTATTCTATTGAAATTTATAATAATTTTCGTATGACATGCTACACGACGCATTGTTGCTTCGAGCTGACACTTTTGACCCCTGCAATCACATGGCGTGTCAACGCACGCACGTCTAATAACCACACGTCTAGGCATGTGCAGGCATTGCATGTGCGTTGCATGTGTAACAAGTACACGGTGAATGCATGCGCAGTGCACACAAAGCAAATACACAGTGATGGCTGCACAAGCAATGTACACGTATCAAGTACGCAGTGAATGCACTGTGTGTGTTTGCTGATACGTTTCACCCCTCACACACACACACACACACACACACACAGATGACTGCAGGCAGGTAGCAGCAGGAGAGCCAGATGTTGCTGCTGGATGGATGTCAGACTGCTTAAAGTTTTTTTCCTGCTGAATGAAAAGTTCACCTTCATTCAGCTGTTACTGAATTACTGACATTAATGGCTGATATTAAATGACCTTTCAATTCTTATCAGTTAACTGACCAGCATAATCATTCCTTCCTTTTTTGTTATCTTCTCAGCTGCTCTCAAGCCATTTGTGCTCTGTCTTATCGTAGCTGATCTGTAAACCAACCCTCCCTCTTACAAATTATCATAACAGTTTAATTCTGATTTGTTTTGTAAAATGTGTTTTGGAGAAAACGTAACTGTTGAAAAGAAACTTATGTCCACAGTGTGTGCCCCATGTCTTGTTTGGTTTAAGCCAAAACTAAGGTTAAAACACTTGGTCAAAGGAGCTCTGCAAGATTTAGAGCGTTTGAGGTTTGACACGGCTCTCAACATGGAGGTGGTTGAGCTGGTGGCTAGCAGCTAACTGTGCTACCTTTGTAAACAAACTCAGATTACAACACACACAGATGTAGTGTGACCTCATTCTCTGCTCTGGACACCATTACGCCAATAAATCTTTACATAGCCATAGTGGTTTGCTGCTATATTAATGCTTTGAATGTTGCACACAGAACAGAACTTAAGACTTGGGAATGATTGCAGCTTTGGTTAAATGTTAGCTGGCCTCTTACCTGTGTCGAAATTTTCAATATTTAACACAATGATCTGTTCCTGGACTTAATCAAGAACTTTGTGGTGCCTAATAACAACTATAAAAACAAACAGAGTCTTGCATAAAAAACATAGTGTCAGCGGTGTAGTAGTTGCAGAATTCTGAAAATGAACTGATCAGTATCAGTTGATCAAAGTGGGTGACGTTACATTTCTGACAAGACTTTTAGCTAATGTAAAATATGAATGTAAAGTTTAGAAGACAGGGTTGCTAAAATTGTAATGAATAAATTATAAGTTCTTACCACCAAAATTAGCATTTCTTACAGCTGCACTTAGCTCATGAGGGCTTTGTGTACAAGTATGAGCATGTTGTTAAAATATAATCAGAATGAAATCCTCGAAAATAATTGAATACAAGACTTTGATTGAGTCAAATAAATATAAGTTTGTGATACTGTTTATATTAAGGTATCTTTCTCTTAAATAATATCTCTGATTGAACTGGAACTTTGTCCAAATTAATGATCTTTTTCTATTGATGTGTCAAAGTAAATTATTTAGATACTGAAGTCACCAGATTAACCAAAAGCAAATAAACGTAGTTTTATGGTAATTTTATCCACTGATAATTTCTCAATTGATTTTTAATAACATCTACAGTGTCACAATATATGCTTATACTATGATTTAAAATTACACATACTGTGATAAAGGATTGTATTGCACTGTAAACCATTAACATTAATATTAAGATTTATTTGGTGATTATATTTCAGTCAGCATATCTTCCAATAGATTCCTCAGAAATGTTAAAGCTGATTTAAGTGAAAACAAGTGACTCATAATGTACATGGTATCTGGTGTCTCTCAGCTTACAACGTTTTTAACTAGTATAATCAATTAAAAACATTTCTGCTTTTGGATTCACTGTGTGGTGACATGGTGAGATTAGTGCAATTTATTTTAAACTTTTACCAGCTCTGGCAGAACGATGAGGAAAACATACTGTCGGACTATCAAAGTTGCTGAAGCCAAAAAAAAAAAAAGATCATATATTTAAACCTTTTGAATTCTGGCTCAGAGAACGTAATTCTGATGTAATCATCCTACAACTCCAAAGTGAGACTTTGTTCTTTTATTCTGAGTAAACTGAAAAGAGAGATGAGAGAAACAAAGAGGGAGAGGATGGATCCATTGATTTTCTTTTTGGTAAATAAAACTGTAACACTGAAACATAACTGCCGACATGCTTTGATGCAAAGAGAAGACTAATTACTACATCCAAACCACTACTTTTTCCTGGTCTTCTGTGTAATGATTGTCAAGAGTGGTCAGCAGTAAGGCACGCTGCCACTGACTTACCGAAGTTCTCCCCGCCCCAGATGTCCATAGCAGTGTCGTATTTGCCAAGGTGATTGAACCAGGACCTGTCAATCACAAAGAGGCCGCCGGCAATGATGGGAGTCCTGTCAGAGAGAAAGAGACAGAAACAGAAAGAGACAGAGTTTGTGTGGTTTCACACTGGAAAACACAGTAACAAAGTCTCAGTTGTGTCATTGTATTGAAAAATAAATCTTTTCTCACTGACGTTTGTGCTTGAATTAATCCAGATTGCAATCAAATCGAAAAGCAAACAGCCTCATTTACTAATTTTGTTGCTCTCTGTGTCTTCCAGAATAGAGAAGAGCTTGTTGGTGTGCTGCCACAAACACACATACACACAATCACAAACACACTCATATAAAACTGAGGCTGAATCATGATCTGGACAATGTGACGAGTGAATAGCTGAGGGCCAGCACGTGTCATCAAATACCCTCTGTTTATCATCAATTATCCCTGTCACCGCCTGCAAATAGCACTCTGTGTGTGTGCGTGTGTGAGATTGTGTGTCTGTATGTGGGTGGAAGCACATAAAACCTTTTTCAAGCTCAATTTGTCCTTGTGTGTTTAAAGGAGTAGGCTATGTGTATGTAACACGTTGTGCTTTGTATGCGACTGAGGGAATTAAATAGCATAAAATAACTTGGCAAATAAATGAAATAAGACAAGACTGGTGCGTATTTGTGTGTGTGTGTGTGTGTGTGTGTGTGTGTGTGTGTGTGTGTGTGTGTGTGTGTGTGTGTGTGTTCCTATATAGCACTTCTATCTTTGTGAAGACTGATCCACAAAGGCCGTTTTACCCGAATGAGTTTCAAGGGTTGACAGACACAAAAACACAGCACAGCGGTTATGAAACTATGGGACAGGATTTTACAATTCTGGAAATCTATTCATGGTAGGGCTGGGCAGTATGGCCACCAGTGTTCTCAGGATAACATTTTCACATCAGACTGTAAAGATAACCAGTCCATTATCAGAATTATCACGATAAAAGGCTGAGCTTTGATCCTGAGTAAAAGCTGAAGAAACCAAATGGTTAATTGTGATTTAAAACTATTCTTTAGTGTCAAACATGAGAAATATTTGCAAAACAGCAGATCATTCCACAAGTCTGAGGTAGGCTCAAAACAATTATGATCCAATAATGTCAATAAAAAGAAGAATGAATAAACAAAGACGGACTTTGATGATGTTGTGAAGTTACATTATGTCATTTCATTTTGAGGAAGTAACGACCACAAGTGAGGTAAGCCAATGAAATGTTAACTTGCTAATTTACCATTAGATGAGTCGACTGCCCGTACTGTTACAGTAGCTTACGTTATTTGGTGAATTCAATCGTGGGTTAGCCCAGCACTGTTACCCATCGTCAAGACAATCATATTAAAAGTACCTTAATAAACGAGAGAGTTTGTGACACTGCTGCTATGTTGGATACAGTTAAATGGAGTACCTACTGTAGCAATGCTCGCTGGCTGCAACTATATTTCTGAAAACAGCGCTGCCTGGTTTGACAGTTTGACCGCAGTTCATGAGCAGAATGACATGACTGACAGCTGCGTTAGAGAATCCTTGACTCCGACTGGTTGTTTACGTTCATGTAAACCACTGTGTATACAGTGACAGTTCTAGCCAGTTAACATCTATGGCTTGTTTTTTTAGTAGATGATGCAGGCACACAACAAGTGAAAGACATGGCAGGGACAACACAATGTGGGAGACAAGACAGGTGTAAAAAACAATTGACACAAAAGACAAACACAGGCATATTGGCTGATTGGTACAATGTATGTAAACAGAGTACCAAAAGTGCCAATTTTATTATATTATTAGGTGCAATTACATTTTAAGGAAATTCTGACATTATTAGGAGCTAATGTCTTCACAAATGTAGTTTACAAATGTGTGTGTGTGTGTGTTCCCAGATGGACATGGTTAGTCAGTCTAGCCCCCGAAGGTTGACACTGCACAGACATAGCAGCACACTGACACCCAGGTCAAGACAGACCATAGTAATAAACAAGCTACAACATGACAAACACACATACACACACACACATCACCACTCGTCCATCTGGAAGCGTTTAACACTCCATCACCACTAAAAAACAACATGCACAAAGTCAGACAGTCACAAGTTGGCACAGCAGTAAATCTGGGTTCCTGCCACCAATCTGACTTATGAGGAAGGAACAGAGCCAAAGTTTATTATTTATAAATCACTGCGTGTGTGTGTGTGAGTTAAGGCGGAGGCTAAGACTCCTCTGCCTTCCTTTGTGTCTTCCTAGCCCAGCAGGTGGCGCTGCAGTAATGACAGGGGGATATATTTGTTTGTTACTGATTGTAACAGAAAGGATTTGCGTCATTTGTCATTTTAGCAGCAGTCGGTCGCCACAGCCCTGCAATTAACCACCACAGCCACAGAAAATGAGACATAGTGGATTTATATATTATCTTCACAGGTTCATTTCTGTTTTTATGCTCTGCTGTAATAGGCTATGATTGTGGGTTATGCCTGCCACATTCACATACAGGTGTTATACTTTGCAATGCATAATATACAGCAACTGATGTTTATGGATCATAGAGTTTTCTTTAGTGCATTTTTGATGCATTGGAAATAGAGAATGATTTATCATGAAAATGTGAAATTTTGGGAGCTGTACAACAGTGACTGGTACATTTAAAACAGTTTGGCCTGCTCCTTAGTCTCAATGTTCTGTGCAGCTCTTTGCTACCTAAAGGCCCTGACACACCCAACCGACTGTTGGTCGTCGGTCAAAGCTGGGCTATTGGCGAGTGTCTGTCACCCTCGTTAGTACACTGCGCCCCTCACCGTAGCTCCTAGTTGACCCCCCTTTGGCCCCTTTTGGCCGATTCAACATATTGAATCGGACCAAACGACACAGCAAAATGAAATCACTCTGATTGGCAATTCAGCTGAGCACACGAGACGAGAAACTGAAATGAGATAAGTAAACAAAGAGAGGGAGTGAGACCAAAACAAACTTGTTACATAAGGTAAGATTATTTTTCTTAAACCACTGAGCTCTTTAGCAGAAACACTTCTTGATGGTTTCTGTTAGTGTTCACTGGTGGACAGTAAATATGCTCTATTCTTTCAACATTGGATTGGATTGTTAATGTGCTAACTGGCTAATTAATGTCAAGACCCTCTTCTGGGTTCAGATTTTGAATGAGTATTATAGATGACCAACATCTGTTGGTGTGGAGATTTATTTACTCTCTGTCGACTGTAGTCTCTGCCTTGTGTTCATGTCAACTTGTTTGGCTGAGACATGGCGACATCAGGCAATGTTGCAGGAAGCCTTCGTCGCCGCTAGTGTTCTGAAGTCATTGTGGTGTGTCAGGGCCTTTATGGACAGTCAGTGCAGATAAACACTGGTCAATGTATAATGAAAGAATATTGTGAAATGATTTCAGTGGATATCAATTTAAGAGAAACGCATAGCGTTTGTATATCTTGAAACACTGTTAGCTCAGTATTATTAGTTATATTTTCTCCTCCCTGTGCAGACTGCTCAAAACTACTTGTCTGTGCAGAATGGATCAAGTGCGCGTGCGCGCACACACACACACACACACACACACACACACACACACACACACACACACACACACACACACACACACACACACACACACACACACACACACACACACACACACTATGCACACGCAGAAACACTCAGACCACATATAGCAGCAATTAAAACTCTCCACTCAAGCTTGAACACTGGAAGTGAGGATCGGGGTTAAACACCCACGTCAAACTTTTTCAGGCAAGTTTTCATGTATTTTCAGTATCTACTGAACTTAACAAACATAAGGGTAACTTCCTCACTTTTTCGGTGAATAGTTAGAGGAACGTTACATGTTAGAAACCAGCTTGATCTTTCAGATTTTAAAAGAACCAACCGCAGAGGTGTTGATTCTTCTGTGTAACCATCAGGATTGGATTCTATCCCCTTTCCCTCTTTCTCCCTCACTCCTTGCCTCCTTCTCTCCTTTCTGTTCTTCTAATTGGATATGTACACTCTCTATACGCACTGGCATAATAGTGTATGTTTGTGTATATGTCAGTATGTTACTTGATTGGCTGGGTCGGGTCAGTCCGACTGGCTCTTTGTTCAGGCGACAGCTGCTCCCACTTAAAATGTAGACTCCAATCAAAACCTGAGGGAGACAAATATATATATATACACATTATACTGTGGATCATGCTGTGCTATACCAAGGCTTTACTAAATTAAGATAAATGCTGTATGATGAGGGAAGCAGTGGTGAAATACCATGACAGAATGGTATGGTAGATTCACAGGTGTACAGATTGGTTTTCCAACTTTGTTAGAATATTTATACTGAACAAAAATTTTAACACTAACCCTAACCCAAGTCTTTGATCGATTTTTCAAAGGTTTACGTTAAAGAGCTAAGCCTTTTAACGATCTAAATAAATATAGTTCTCTCAATTTTTGGTTACAAATTTGTTAAAATTTATGTTAGTGAGCACTTTTCCTTTTCCAAGCTAATCCATCCACCGTGACATATCAAGATGCTGATTAAATGGCATCATTACTAGACATATGTGCAGTGAGATGGTTACAATAAAAGGTCATGTGCAGTTTGATCACACAAAACAATGCCACAGATGTCGCAAGTTTTGACGGATTGTGCCATTGGCTTTCTGACTGCAGAAATGTCCACCAGAGCTGTGGCCCGAGAACTTAATGTTCATTTTACTACCATAAGCCATATTCATGTTGCTTCTTTGAATCTGGCAGTACATCCAAACATCCTCACAACACCAGACCACATGTAACCACATCAGCTCAGGACCTCCACATCCAGCATTTTCACCTGCAAGTTCGTTTAAGACCAACCATCCAATATAGCTTATGCAACTTACTAGTTTGCACTACCAAAGAATTTCTGCACAAACTATCAAATTCGTGACCAAAATCTGAGAGAAATATATCTATTGAGTGCATGAAAAAAGTCTTAGATCTCTACCTCAAACCTTTGAAAAATGGGAGCAAAAAAACAAAAGTGTTGCATTTAAATTTTGTTCTGCATACATAACAAATAAAAATAAATAAATAAATAAATAACACATATCCAGCCATATTTCACTTTGCTGATATTGTGGAAAATACTCAACATGTACATAGCAACATTCACAGTTAAAAAAGGGGTAGGATTTATTGATTTATTTATTGAGACCATCAGATAACTTAAATTTACTTTGATTTCTGTCTTTTGAATTATTATGTACTTCCTTTGTCAATAATCCATCTGTTTCAGTGTGTGTGGACATACGAGCAAGCAAACGTGTGGGCACGAGTGTGTGTGTGGGCTTGTGTAGGTGACTGTATGTGTGTATGTTTGCTGATAAGGCAGTCCATCAGGCCAAGGAGTTGCTGCCACAGCACTCCCATCCCCCATCTGTGAGTGTGTACACGTGTGTGTGTGTGTGTGTGTGTGTGTGTGTGTGTGTGTGTGTGTGTGTGTGTGTGTGTGTGTGTGTGTCTCAACATGCGTGTGTGAGTGTCTGGATCAATGAAAGTCCATCTTATAACCATCTTTTTTATGTTATGAGCGACAGCTTCATCTATAATTAAAATGTCCTTTGTGAGCCCGACTATCACCATCGATTTCGACAACCCCTTTGTGAGCGTCTGTGTGTGCAAGAGAGAGAAAGTGGGAGAGAGCCACGGACAGGGCTATTATCAGCATTGATTGGCGGATCGCTGTTACCAGGAGAAGAAGATCAGAATAAGACAGGCTAATGGAAAGAGAGAGGGACGATGAAGCTCTCAGGAGAGATTGGCTTCAGAAAAAAAGTGAGGGATGACAGACAGGCGGAGAACACTGTTGTGTGTTGTTCTGGTGCATTATCAGACCATTTGGTTTCAGCTCATCTGTAACTGCAGAATCTTGTCGAGTTTAAGAGGAAAAGGCCCTCCTCAGATTGTCTGCTCTACATCATCAATCTGTGATGCTCTGTGCATTAGAGGACAAGTTACTGATTCAGCCACAAAAACCTGCGTCCTCCGCTTCCTCTGCTATTAGCGATTATTTGGTATAAACCTTTCAAAACTGCATTTCAGCAACGCACAAATAATTATCCTTGAACTGGCATTTTCAAATAGAAGACACTCTGGCATATAAGTCATCTTTAAGTGGACAGCAATTTCTCATATGGTGGGCGAGCATAAACTGGAAGAGCATTTATATACACTTCCTGATTTTGCTATATATCTGTCTAAAGCTGCAAAGTGAGAGAAGCTTTTGCTGATGTCCAGGTTTTTGGAGGTACAGTTCCTGTTCATTGTTTGTACAGGCAATGACAGGTGACTGAAAGTTGGAGCACATCGACGGATGGTTTCTCTTTGATTTTTGTTGTATTTCAGGTGAAATGTCAAAGTTCCTGTACATTAATAAAGTAAATTATGACAGACTTTGGCAGAGATAAAATGGATAGAATGGGATGGGCTTTTTTATTGTTATTTCTGTTCTTTTTACAGTCAAATGGATGTTGAACATTTAAAACAATGGGTCCCAAAACCCCTGGACTTTCACCAAAGAACCTGCTGTTTGGCTTCTGTAAGTCTGTTTTTTTCTAAACCTAATCACATGCTTTTGTTGTACAAGGAAATAAGGAAAGTTTTTCTGACATTGTAAGTTTATTTTGAAAAAGACTTTATGCATGTAACGAGCAGAAACTGTACATTTCATGTGAAAACAGGAGTGTATTTTCAAAAGTTACAATGCATGTACTGTAACAAGCGTAAATTGAAACACCATCAGTGAACGTCAACAACAGACACAGGAGGTTAACTAGCACGTCATATTTAGATGTTAAAGTCCACTCATAAAGCGGCAATATTTGACAAGTTGGGATGAGAACGTGTAAGTATTTTGATATGACACATTACATCACTAAACTTAAAATTCTTGACTTAAGATTATGCTTTATAGATTGTTTCCACCTTTTTCACTGATTCATGCCTCTAGAGAATTTGTCATGACAACAGCAGCTGAGGTTGATGGGTATTGTAGTGTTTTCAGCCATCTGTGACACAAAACTGATGGATTGAAATATGATAAATATGATTTTTTTTTTTTAAAACAAACAAACAAAAAAAAACAGTTCCTTGACTTGTGTTTTTATGTTGAGGAATCATCAAAGGCAAACTATACAGTGGAAAAAAGCAGTAGTTTGTTCCAATGAACAGCTCTATGTTTTCCTCCCAGCTCAATGGTGATGACTTTTGAAACCCAACACAGTTCAGAATCAAGTTTCAAAGCATTAGCGGTGAACTGGGTGGAAATTTGGGGATTCTCGGGTGCTTAAGGCTGCTGTTACGAAATCAGAAAATGAATATATAATTACATAGAGTACAGTCTGGATATTTTTCTGTATGTTTCTGTATCCAGTAATAAAAGAAATAAGCTGATACTTCAGTAAAAGACTACTCAGGGTCCCTCTGAGATCCAACTTGAGGGTCATTGCTAGAAGCAAATACCTTAAAGTGTTCTTGTTTGAGGTTCATGGCAGAGAAAACATGAACACATCATGAAGGCCTCCTTCATAAATCAGGAACCCTCAGGGGTTTCTCTCTGTCATCAAAAGACAGCCTGAAGATGCCTCAGAGCCATTTTTATTTCTGAGAGTTTAGATAGAGGAAAGTATTTCCATACCTCCACGGAGATCAGCAGAGGCCGCCACATAGGCAAAAGTGTCCATGTTAATGATGTCAATAACCGGGCTGACCACACAAGTTGGGTCCTGCATACGAAGACATGGAAAATACACACACATTCATGGGTTAGAGGTGTTAAGCAAATTAAAATAGCAAGGAAGAGTGTCAAAGAAACAAATGAGAAGGGAAAAAAGAGACCATAAACCTTGGAAAACAAAAATGCCGCAGAGAATGGCAGAGAGGAAAAAGAAGGCAAGAAACAAAGAGACCGAGAAGGTGAATGTGTTTCTGTGTGCAGACCATCAATTTTCATTGCAATTAATTCATTTTACAGTCCAATGTGCACGCACGTGTGTGTATGTGAAACAGCCTTGTATTCCAAGGTCATCATACTGCACCACATTAAAAGGAATTTCAGTCATTCAGCACCAATCATGCACACAGCACATTTAGTGAGGTGAAAGTGACCTCTACCTCTGTTCACTTGAATTCAGTTCCATTTGATTCATTTTA
This sequence comes from Epinephelus awoara, assembly GCA_035609425.1. Classification (NCBI taxonomy): domain Eukaryota; kingdom Metazoa; phylum Chordata; class Actinopteri; order Perciformes; family Serranidae; genus Epinephelus; species Epinephelus awoara. The sequence continues at coordinate 13,022,107 of CM069305.1, forward strand.
CTGGCATTACTGTCAGACTGTTGAGCCATATGAAAATATAAAATGCTGAAAACTCTTCTTAATGAAAGGAGACTTCATCAGGACGCAGCAGAAAAAAATTAATGACTGTGAATACGGAGCCAGTAAATGTAAGCACAAAAGAACATTGGCAAATCGGCTTTTCATTTCATTTGTGTCAGGGATATGAAGGGTAAGGAGATAAGATCAGAGCTGATATCTCAAGGACATTGAAGTCCTGACAGCTCACTGGTCTGATGGGAAACAACTACAGGGTCCTTTAGATGTTCTATGAACTTTTAACTGGATTTTATTGGAAAAAACGAGGCACAGAAATGTTGAGAATTCTTCAGAAGTACATGATCACTGATTGAGTGATTTTTTTTTTTTCATTATTGTATAATGCATAAATAATATGCCCAGCCCAGACAGGCTTACAAGACATCACCATTTAGAAAAGAGACAAGTTTTAAACATTAAATTTAACAACCACTTCATTCTGTCATCGTCACTGCACCGAAGCACTTTTTGACATTATTTTAAATATAAATATTCTTAAATGATCTTAATAAGGACACTACAGAAGAAAATGTCAGTAATTCGCAACTTCTTTTTGAAAAGCTAGGCGTCCTGACACATCCTCAAGCTTTACACTGCAGAGACACAAGATACTGAATAATCTTATTTCAGTCTACGCAAAAAAAGCAGATAACTACGTTCTTGTTCAGACTGCCAATCCAAATCTGTTTTTTGACATACTCAGATTGAATCCGGGTTGATTTTAAAAAGCTTAAAATCCAATTTTAAAATGTCTTTAAATGCAACAGACATCGACAAAATCATATCCAGAGTGGCGGATGTGCAAAGTAGAATTCATGCTACTCGCAGAGCGCTATGTAGGACAACATCTAGAATCACAATTCATAGAGAGACATTGAAATAAATTTAAATAAATAGCGGCAGACTGACAGAACAATTGTTGGAGGGTGAGATTATGGCCCTCCATTTTTCATGCTTCTGCGCTGTAAAGCCATGTCTCCAGCGATGCTACATAGTTACCTCTCTTTGGCTGTTCTCATGAATTGTTTTAAGTTTCTCTACGAAAAGTATTTATGCATAACCCAGATATTTTGGAGGGCTGTGATCATGTGAGTAATGCACTGATGGGAGTAAACAAGGAAGTGGATCCAAGTGGTCCAGTAAGGAGGCTGGATGTGGTGGTGGATGGATCACAAAACACAGGACTCTCCCCTGGGACTTTTCCTAGAACACAGGTGTTGTTCATAACTGTGTGAACTCAGAGTCATTTTAAGGTATGCCCTCACCATGTTACTTTTCCTAAACCTAACCTCCATAACCTCACTTGCCTAAACCTAACCTCCGTAATTTTACGTTAAGGATGTGACGTCATACGTGGGTTGCTAATTTGTAGGATATATGACCCGCTGTGTGCACATTTTTGTAGGATATTATACAAACTGCTTTATGAGGATATGTTGCGTCTTTAGCACAGCAACCCAGCAACCTGATCACTTGCAAATAACAGTGAGGACAGTCTGACTTCAAGTCTGATTAGCCTGCAGTCTGAGTGTAGCCTAAATTTCCAATAGAACATATGCATTCAATTAGTGTCTAAAAAATTACTATTTATAAGATAAAACCACGTTGACAGGGTAAAGAGCAAGGCTTGTGTATGAAGTGGCTTACATTTTAAATATATATGAGCATTTCTAAGTTGTCCACGAAAGCAATGCTTAACATTTGTGGATGGTGGAAATATAACTATACTAAAATTTAAGTTCACAGATTCATGATGACTTACACACCACTAAGTATATATACAAGTGAAAAAATATTAAATATTGATGCTTATCACTGCCCATGTCGCTCATATCCCTTCTTACTGTTTAACCATCCATAGGGCCATACAAGTCTTATGGATTTAGCTTAGTTATTGCCTCCTTAACCCTTAAGCAGAGTCCAAAACCCCTGTAAAAGTAAGAACTGGCTAAATGTCTGCACTTGATTTCCCTCATATTTCTTTCTTTATGGCACCATTTGCTTTTTACAAGGATAAAAGTACAACACACACACACACACACACACACACACACACACACACACACACACACACACACACACACACACACACACACACACACACACACAAAAGCATGCCAGACTCCAGGTCCCTGTTAAATCATGGTGTGTCCCTCTATTAGTTTGGTCAAACGGCTGGATGCATCTTCAGCCAGTGATATTACAGAGCAGGTGGAGCGGTTCTGGACCATTAGCTGCAGGGTCAGTGCAAGGGGACTTAGGCTGCATCCCTCTACAGCTCCAGCCACATTACAAAGCACTGCGTCTGCTTTAATAGCTGTTACGGTAATGACACTGTGCAGCACTCAGGGTGAAGCATTCGCGACATTACTGTTGTAATTGGATGAGTGTTATTCTCAAATCGCTTGGGAGCAGTTTCTTAATTTCAGCCATTTCTTCCTTTTTTTTCCACTTGATTTGAAATGAGAACATTTGATGACCGAGCAGAGAGGAAAACTGACCCCCCAAACATCCTGCATCATCATCATCATCATCATTCTTCATGCATGTCCCCTGCATTTGTGCTGGGTTACACAGTTCTGCACTAAACTTTGAGCATTATGACCACAACAGATTATATAACAATGATTCAGGAGGTATAAACTCTCAGCTTCCATGTCCAAACTGCAGCACAAGAACAAGTGCCTCCAAACAGCAGTCAACTGGTTTCAGACTGCTCTTAGTTTGGAAATAACGTAACTTAAAGACAATTTCATATTGAAAGAGTGGTTGAGTAAAAGAGATTGCTATTTGTTCTAAGTCTGTAACTCACTGTAACTCAGTAAGCCTTTCAATGAGGTTGTTTAAAATGTGTTCAACTAAAAGACAGGATAAACATGTCAAGAATTAAAAAATTCAACTGATCATCTGCAAGTCTAATATCATGATGTTGGCTTCTGTGTTAAGAACTCCACACTGCACTCCTGTGCAGGTTTATCTGTGGGTGTGTTTTTTTATCTTGAAAGGGCAGCGCACGTGTTTGCTGTAGTTTCGGCTCACAGACGGTCTTTGGGTTCACCTCCCTCTGTGCAGCTGAAATGACTCTGTTTCATTTACTTTATTCTGTAAATGAAATTGAGTTTCTGTAAGTGGCATTTTCTTTGTTAATTAAACCCAGACACCTCTGCTGCTCAGGTTAATTATTCCAATCAAAGTTAAAACACGAAACATGTCTCTTACTTACTCGCTTACAGACAAGATGTTTCCAGGGAAACTTCTGAAATCACTCATTATTATCAATCAACCTCTATATAATTTTTTCTGTGTTTGTTTTTGAGACTTCTAAAACCTTATATCATGGAGTCAAATTATCTTACAGCACAACAGTGAACAAGCAATGTCACTGTACAAACCACGGTTACTGTCATCTCTTGATCATGACAAAAACTGTGCAACACTGTTTTGGCAGATAACTTTAAGAATTCCACGTGTGCTATAATGAAAAAAAAAAAATCAAATAAATACAGTTTTTCTCGACCACTGGGACATGCTTAATAAAACTGGAAGCCAACTGATCTTAATCATCACCATCTCAACAGAGTAGGAATGTTTTCTTGCAAATATGTTAAACAGTTTTTCATTGGTTTCATACATTTTTCATTCTTTTCAAAACAGTTGACGCAGATCTGTATGAATCTCTGGTGTACCTGTATAAAACTCTACAGAGGATGCCACCTCTGTGTTACTATTTGCAAGCACCGAACAAAGACGCCAAGGACACATAGCAAGGCTGTTATCTATAGTAAAATCATCTTTGGAGAAAAGAAAACATTTCATGCTTTGATATACTTGCTTGCCCTTTTCGGCACATACTTTACAATTCAGAAATTACATTTTCAAAACAGTTCACACACACTTCTGCACAAAAGAACCAGTAAAGAATATCAAACTTAGACATACTCCGAAAGATTTTTCTTTTGTACTCAATCAGACTTCTTGTTTTCATACTTTTCAAACTCAAAAAAGCTGAATGGTCTCTTCCTCTCCTTACATGCCATTTCCCTCTTTGATCCATGATTGAAAATAGCAAACAAAGGTGGCATCCTTTACAGATGGATAATGACTGATGGCTGGCTGAAGAGTTGTGCAAAGGAGTTTCATGCAGATGCATCATAGATCATAATTCATTTCAAGTCATTTCTATCAGCTGTGAAAAGATGTCTTTTGTTTCCTACAGTTAATCTAATGGAGTTCGGATTGTCTTTCTACGAGATCAGTGTTAACTGTTTATAATAAAAAGGTGTGAAAAATGTGTGAAAACAATTAATATGTATTAACACATTTGCAAAAGAAGGTGATGATGAAGAGCACGTGGCTCCCTGTTTCATTATGTGTCTCAGTGACTGAGAAAAACTGTAACTATAGAGCAAAAATTAAGGTTTAACGGGTTCATACTGATAGCTGTATTTTGTTGTCCATTGTGTATTGATTGAAATAATATTTCAATTTGACCACATGTTGTGTTGCTTGATGGAAATGTTTGCTTTTATTGCATGTTTGTAATGTCGTAAGTGTCACAAAATGCGTCATTTTGGCCAGCGACTTTGACTTAATACAATGATGCAGGCAGAACAGCAGTTCACCTGGAAGTTGGGCAGGACTTTAGCTCTCTATATCAACAAGACAGACTATTATTTTGAGGGGAATACAACTTTATGATGGTGTGGTGCTCTGCCTGTGTGTGTATGTTTACCTTGATCAATACCTCATACATTTAAATCTAAATATATGACTACAAAGCGACTGGGCAGACAGTGACAGATGACTCTCCTGCGCAAACACACAGGCACACACTTAAAGCGTGAGTATGAATATGGATGATGTTGGTACAGCGGCAGAATCCGATCAGACTCTGTGGTTTATTTATTGATCGCTGCTCTATAGATGGAGATCAAAGGTCTTTAATATCAGCAGAAACAACTGTTGACTTGATGCACTGGAGGAGGAGGAGGAGGAGGAGGAGGAGACAGGTGAGAAAATGAGGAGATGAAATGAAATAAGAGGACAGATGGTGTGAGGAGAGGAGTCAGATAAGGTGATAAAAGAGGGGATGGTGGCAGGAGAGGAGAAATGGGAAAGAGGGAGATGTGAAAGGATCAGAGGACAGACGAGGAAAGGAGGTGATTGGTGGAGTAAAGATGGGAGGGAGTGTGTGAAGAGACAAAGGATGATTAGAGGAGACAAGGGAAGGTAAAAGGAAAGACAATAAAATGAGAGAAGAAGAAAAGAGGAAAAGAGGGGAGTAGAAAGAGGAGGTCACATGTGAGGAAAGGAGAGGCGAAAGGAGAGAGGAAGTATGAGCAGTGTGGGAGGAAGATGAGGAGACAGGGGGAGGTAAAAGGAAATACCAACAGGAGAAGAGGAAAAGTGGTAGAACAGAGTAAAAAGAAAAGAACAGTAATAGTAAAGAAAGACAGAGAGGTGAACGGAGAGGTAGACAGAGACGGTAGAAAAAGAGAAGAGGGACAGGGTTGTAAAAGAGGAGACAAGGAGAGGAGGTGTAAAGAGCAATAAAGGTAAGAGGATGTGAAAGGTGAGGTGAGGCCAGGAGGAAATGGGAAGAGAAAAGATGTGAAAAGGTTCAAGGAGAGGAATCACATAAGATGATAAGATGGGAAGGCAGGGAGGTGTAAAGAGAGAGGAGGAGAGAAGATGTAAGAGAAAAAGGAGAGAAAAGGTGTCAAGAGAGAGCTGGTGAGGAAAGGAGGAGAGTACTGGAAGGAGAGACAGCAAGGTGGCAGGAAATGGGATGAGGAAGGGGCAGGGAGGACTCAAATAAGATGAGACAGTAGAAGACAGAGATGAGAATAAAAAGAGGTGAAGAGGTGACAGGAGAGGACACAAAAGGAGGGAAGAGAAAGGAGTGTGAAAGAAGAGAAAAAGAAAGGATGTGTCTAGACAGCTGAATGAAAAGTAAAAGGAGAGAAATGATGAGAAAAATGAAGTGATGTGGCGAGAGGGCAAGAGCAAATAAGAGGAGAGAGCACTTGATGAGAGGAGAGATAAAAGCGGTGGTAAATCACTAGTTTCATCATGATACAATATCATATGGATTCATTGGACAATGATGCGATATTTGACGATATTACAAAGTCTGCAACGATACGATTTTAATGCAATGAGGGCCTGTGATTGATATGTACAACTAATGTTGCTGTGTTGCTGCAAGAAGTTGGCGTATTCAGATGCCAGGCCAAGCATGCCTTCTTTTATCTTGTAACGACATTGTTTACATATGGCATGTGCTTTGTCTGTTGACCCCTATTTTCTCCAAAATCTAAAATATTTCCACACAAATGACGTTATCGTCATCATCTTTCTCTTGGCTGCTTGCCATAGTCGGCCTGCTGCTGTTCAAGGTGACCAGAGCATGTGAGCGGAGTGGAGTGGGTGAAAATTTCAGCTCCTCGCTCGCAGACCTGTCACTTTGCGCCGTTCGTCCGCTCCGCTTGGTTCTGCGCATTTTTCGCTCCGCCCCGCTCCACTCCATCATAAATTTTACCCCACTCCACTCGTTCACCACTCCACTCAAAAAAACTGTGTCATACTACCCTAACCTGTAATCCTCTATTCACAAATAAAACATTAGCTTGGTAGATTCTCCGGGGAAGCCCTCTCCCCGCAGTTAGGGACCATTCTCCAAGGTACCGCTGCTTCTCTTCTCAGTTTCTTTTCTGAAGTACACAGTAAACTCCATAGTTTTGAAAGAAAATAGTGTGGGTGTGCGCAGGTGCAAATATGCATTCTGGGTGGGGCATGAGCGACCGGAGCGAAATTGGAGCGAGAGATAAGCTCCACTCTACCTTTTAAAAAAAATAGTCGCTCCTCGCTCAACACAAAATCCTTCCGCTCACATGCTCTGAAGGTGACACAGAATTTCAAAATAAAGGTGTAAACTAAAGATGATGAAATGGATCGATGTTTTCACTTTGCATCAATTTTCCTGGGTTGTTGATCGATATATCAATGCAGACTGATGTATCATTACATCCCAAGTATAGAGGGAACCAATGAAAAATAAAGGAGGAGGTTAATAAAGACGTAAGAAAAGAGGAGGGGAAACATCAGATGAAGGCCAAAGAGAAGGTGAGAGGAGATGTGAGGGGAGGTGGTAAGGACAGAGACGGAAGAAAGGTGAGAAAAGGGAGGATAAGCTGTCAAGCAGTAAAAAGTGGTGTGAGGAGGAGAGGAAGAGGAAGGCGGACGAAGAGCAGAAACAAACAGAGGAGAGCAGAGGGGAGTGGCGGGGTGAAGGAGAGAGTGCAGCACTTATTTCTTAATGAGAGGCAATCAGACCGACAGCTATTTTCTCCCATGGTGCTATTTCACCTCGACCACTGGAGTCATCTCAAACACACACACACACACACACACACACACACACACACAGACACACACACACACACACACACACACACACACACACACACACACACACACACACACACACACTTTTTGTAGTGCAGTGAAGTGCTCCATATTTTTGAAGTGGCTTTGCTGAAGTTATTGACACTCATGATTCCATTCACACACAAGTATAACACTTGCACACACACACGTGATCACACACACACCCTTCTTCAAGGTTAGACATGAAAAGTGACCTGAGTTGCGTAGGATTTAACAGTAAAGCTACACACACACACACACACACACACACACACACACACACACACACACAGACATCAGAGTGGGGCTGGGATCTACCTGTTTGATCCTCTGCAGCAGAGGCGGCAGCCAGTCCTTGTTGACCTCACAGTGGCTGTCCAGGAAGGTGAGGACCCCGGCCCTCGCAGCGTCAGCCCCACGCACTCTGGACCTGATCAGACCTGACGCACAAACAGAAATATGTTTTGGAGTGCTTATTACACACATATAAAAATGATTCCCTTTGCAATATTCTGCTTATCATTTTGACAAACAGCTCCACATATATCCCACATCTGTTTGAACTTATGTCACAATAATGTTCAGTTCTTGAGGCCTTGTGAACAACTGTTGACATTTATAAAGCAATTGCAACAGTTCTTATCTTATCAGGGAATCAATAAAAATATCTTATGAAAGAGTCACACTATATATATCATCATGTAAAACGAATCGTAATGTATCATTTGTTTTGACTGACATAAAAACATGTAGCATCTTCTTGTAGAAGCATCCTCCTTTGATAAGTAGATAAACATGAGGCAGTAGACCAGCACAGTATGCTGCTTGTTGTGCTACAAAAATAGAACAAACAGCTTTGATTGTACTTTTTTTATGACAGCTATGTATTTTAAAGTTTGTCCACTGAGGTATTGAACAGTTTCTAAAAGAATAATTTTTGTTTGTTTTAAATATAATTGAACTTTCCATTTTTACTAGTGTTTTCACTGACTCCCACAGGGAGATCTATAGTATTCTGGATAAAACTGCCAAGAAATTGTGCAGAGATTATGTGATGTTTGTTGTTTGTAATGAACACAAATAATAAATACAGTTGTCACAAGTCCGCACTATGATTCGGAAACACCAGATGGCACATGATTGTTTATTGTCCATAATAAAAATTCAACAACTAATACATCTGCTGTTACTACTACTACTACTACTACTAATCATCATCATCATTCTCTGAATAAAAATCAACATTATAATCAATGTAACAATCTTGTAAAATTATAATTTTTGTTTAAGTTTACATGCAGCCAATGATAGAGGAAGTAATCTCATTATATACTTGAGCAAAATGAGCAATACCACTCTGTCAAAATACTTCCTCAGAAGTAAAAGTCCTGCATTCCTAACTGAACTTCAGTACAGATGTATCATCAGCTTAATTTACTTAAAGTATAAAAGAACAATTTCCAACTATGCAGGCAAAATTGCTCTGTCAGAGATCTGTTGTTGTATATTCTACCATTGGATAATAATTACTGTGCTGCATTACTATCTAAACAGCATTTACATGTGGTAGGTGACTGATGTGGAGCTGATTCAATTTCATGTACTACTGTGTGGTATAATATGATATGGCAATGGTTCCCAACTGGTCCAACCATGGGGTCCAGATTTCTCCTTAGTCATTAGTTTAAGGTCCACACAGTTTAATATATTCAGCATCATACTTGCGTTTGGCCATGTTGTCAAGCTAGTTTGCCCTCTCTGTCAAGTAGCTGTCCGTTAGTCACTCACTCTGCAGCAGGGAACTGCACTTAAAAATGAAGGCTATGAGCCAGAAATTCATTGCACTTCAAAATATAGTGTGTATTATACAAATGTGACAGGTTCACAAGTCACATTTGGAGTGCAACCCACCCGTTGGGAACCATTGTGCTATAGAAGAGTACACAATGTTTTCTATGCTTATTATAGATGCAAAAAGTACAATATTTATTTCTGAAATGTTGTGAAGTAAATTAAAAAGGACAAGTACAAGTACCTCAGATATGTATTTATGTACATTCATTCATTTTTGATAACTGCTTATCCTGTTAGGGGTCGTGAGGGGGCTGGAGCCTCTCCCAGCTGACATTTGGTGAGAGGCAGGGTACACCCTGGACAGGTCACCAAACTATCCCCCACCCTGGGTTCGAACCAGGGACCAGGAACTACTGCACCACCGTGCCGCCATGTTTATGCACAGTATTTGTGTGAATTTGCTAATTTACTTTCCACCCCTGCATGCAGCTTGTTTTGTGGTAGCTGTTTAGAGTTGCAGGTTTGAATCCCTCTTCTGACAAGTAGTCTTGATTCTTGTTAACTCTCCCAGTGACTCATTATCCCTAATACACTGCATGCATGCATATATTCAGCCATATTTTAACACCAAACCATGCAGTATCCACATAGAACACATGCACTCTGATACAGCTGAAATCCAACATACAGCCCCAGAGCGGTCTGAGCTGCTCTCTGCTGAATTGAAATGCTCCTCTTTGCCTGCTGAAATTGATTCTTTTCAGTGTGGCAGATCGGATAAGACAGTATATATTCAACTTTCACGCTCTTGAGCTGTGACTATCAGTTACACACACACACATACACACACACCCTCCAACCTCCTCCCACACACGCAGACATACACAGAATACTTTTAGACATTGGAAGGGCATGGAACCCTTCACCTTGGTATTGTTAGTGCCTTGCTCTTCCGATTGACATCCCCTATCTCTCTCCCTCGCTCACTTTCCCTCTCGCTGGCTCTCTCTCACAGTCAGTCAGCAAAAAGGGAAAATCGATGCAGGGCTCTTAGAGGCCCTGTCAGACATGGACACAACCTTTTAACAGGCCCATCACACTCTGCATGTGTGTGTGTTAGAGGAAAGGTTTCTGTGTGTGTGTGTGTGTGTGTGTGAAAGAGACTGGAAGGGAGTGCAAGTGAAGAAGAGAGAATGTGTGTGTTGACTGGTTGTGTTGTAGAAAGACAGAGTGCGTGTGTGTGTGTGTGTGTGTGTGGGTTTAAATGAGCCTGTTAGGGAGGTCTCCCTGATGGGGGCCAGTGTTCTCCTCTATTTGGACTAAATGGTCTAATCAATACTCCCTGACATGAAGATGTACACTGTGTGCGCGCGCCTTTTTGAGTGTGTTGGACAACAATGTGTACACACGTGCACAAGGCTGGTTGTGCAATACTGTGTGTTTGTGTGTAACCGTGACTGTGCACTGGGCCCGTTGTGAGTGTATGTGTGTGTCGGTGACATTGTGTGAGGGGCTGTGAAGTTGCACGCTGTGCTGTTAGGCCGTGGCTCAGCCAATTAAAAATCCCATTTCATCCTCAATAAGGCTTTATTTTCTGGATGGATGGACACACACGCACACATACACACACAAACTGGATCCACATGCAAGCATGCACACAGATACACGGGCACACTCAGACAAGTGGACATTTACTCAGACACACACACACACACACAACATACAGTGCAGGACAGGCTGACATTGTACAAGAGAGAGTTAATATACACTGATGACTCTTAACTGTCCCTACCTATCACGCCTTTGTGTGTGTGTGTGTGTGTGTGTATGTGTGTGTGTGTGTGTGTGTGTGTGTGTGTTTGTGTGTGTTACTATACTATTGCATGCTTGTGATGACAAATTTGTTTTAGACCTACCCTGCATAAAGTAGTTAGGTATGTTCAACTCGCTGTTCCTGAAAGTAACACAAATTGTCAATACCAACACCGGAAAGGTGTCGATTTTGTTCATCAAGCACTTTGTTTGAATCACAGCAAAGCCTTTAAGTCTTGGTTTGAGGATTAAAGGAATGGTCCACCAAGACTCTTTGAACAAATACTCACTGACTGAATTTGAAGTTTTGTAGGTGACTCCTTAATTGGATGAGGTCAGTTATAATGGATTTTAAGTTGTGACCTAGACTCACATCAAAAAAAATGATCTTTATGCTCCAAACTGATTGGTATGCTCCAAACACATCTTTACACAAAGACATAGACAAACATAGACTACTTCTGGGTTGCCAAGCATCCTCCTCATAGCTTTAAAGCTCTGCTGGTATAGCATATTTATTAGCAAAGCAACAACTGTTTGGAACAAAATGCAGATGGACAGCAGAGAGAAGACTCCTCTAGGAAACTGATCGGGGATGCAACAGCTCGAATTGAAATTATTTAAACAAATTATTTAAGTAAAGTTTTGTTTTTTTTAAATCTACAATTACTGCCTCGTGTTTGTATGCCTCCATGAACACTTCAGTTTGCAGTTACTGTTCACATCCATGTCTGTCCAACTCATATGTAGTCATGACAGTTCAAATATGGATGATGCTACAAAGCAGCTACATATTCTAAAACATGGATGCTTCACACACACCTTTAACCCAATACCTCAGGAGATCTATACAGTGGCGTTAAATAATGGCAAGAAAAGTGTTTTTGCTAACATTATGATGTCACAGTGAAGCTGACCTTTGACCTTTTGGATATAAAACGTCATCATTTTATTCTATTAGACATTTGTGTCAAATTGTTGGCATTATTAGAATATGAATGATTGAGTTATGGCCAAAAACATGTTTTGTGATTTCACAGTGACCATTGACCACCAAAATCTAATCAGTTCATTGTTGAGTCCAAGTGGACAGTTATGCCAAATTTAAAGACATTCCCTCAAGGAGTTCTTAAGATATAACATTCACAAGAATGGGACAGACAGATGAACATTTCAGAAACATAGGGCCTCAGGCCATGGATGTCACTGGCGTGGAGGTTTAAAAATCACAGCTATTCCGAAGCTGTAGGACTCTTTTTACTGAATGTACTTAGAAAAAAATCGCAAAACCAGACTGTCCGGTGAGGAAAAAAAGATAAAGACCTAAAGATCCCAGTAGGTTTTGAGTTGAGACAGAGTCTAATCCATGACACAAACAGATAAACACGCACATGAAACACAAACACACACAGTCAGTGAATTTGTAAGATACAATGACTTGGGCATTTGTACAGTTGGTACAGCGGCTATTTGTGGCAAATAATTCTGAACTACAAAACTCTCCAGCCTTCAAACAAATACAGCAATGCAGAATTCACTCCAGTTAGTCTGAAACATGGACTGTATAAAAGTGTACGTAGCCACTGTGGGGTCACCCATTGGTCCGTGGACTCCTGTTTTGAAGCCTTGAGCATTTTGGCCATTGCCATTTTGATTTTTTTGAGAAAGTGAGAAGTTGGGTCATTTTCCCATAGCCTTAAATGCAATACAATTGTACTTCTTTTTACAACTAGTGTAGTTGCCCTCTGATGGCCTTTAGAAAGAATGCAGGTTTTTGACACTTCAGCACTGGCTTCACTTTTCAAATCCGGAGGTTGCCGCTTTATCTAAACTAGATTTTGCTTACGGCCCTGACATACCAAACTGACCTCAGACAACAAGCGGCAACAAAGGCCCCCCTGCTGCATTGCCTGATTTGGCTTGGTCTTGGCCAAAAAAGATGCACATGAACACACCGCAAGGACTACAGCCAACAGTCAACTAGCTTGTATGTTCTGTACCTACGTAAGGAGAAATAACTTTCAACACCAGCAGATGGCGGTTGTCTGTAATTCTAATTCAAGACGGGAAACCAGAAGACAGTCTTGATGCTAGTTAGCCATTTAGCACATTAACAACACAATCCAATGTTGAAAGAACAAAGCATATTTATCGTGCCCTAGTGAATAATAACACAAACCATAACAAAACGTTTCTGCTAAAGAGCTCAGTGGCTCAAGAAAAATAATCTTATGTAGCAAGTTTGCTTTGGTCTCACTTTAGCTATTTGTTTACATTCCTGACTTCTGTTTCTCTTCTCGTACGCTGAGCTGAACTGCCAGTCAGAGTGATTTTATTCACCGATGGGCTCCGAAACCACTGATTCAACATGTTGAATCAGGGGCTGACAGGGTCCAATGAGGGCCACCTGTGCAGGACTCACCACACCAAGGAGGGCGGCAAAAGCTCTCCAACAGGCCAACTTTGAGCTGCCGCCAACCATCGGCTTGGTGTGTCAGGGTCTTTAGGCTAATGTTAGGAGTTGCATTATGCCTATGATGGTCCTCACAAGTACAGGAAGAAAGTGCTTATGTGTGCGTGTGTGTATTAGACAAGACATATAGTATCAGCCTAGTGAGTTTTTATGGGCATTAAAAAGACAATCAAGTCAGAAGGCCTGAAGCAATAAACTATTAACTAGCCGAACTGATGAACCCTGCCTGTGCGCGCGCGCGCGTGTGTGTGTGTGTGTGTCTGTGTGTGTGTGTGTGTGTCTGTGTGTTTGCCAGTGTGTGATCAGCATGACTGTGCTATAATGAAATCCTTCAGTGACAGCATGTAGGACAAGTGTTCCTGTTGTTAAAGAGAGAGGGGCAGACGGTGAGGTGAGTGAGAGGATGGGAAAGATTATGAAATACCCAGAACAAAGAGAAAGAAAGAAAATATGAGAAAGACAAAGAAAGTATGAGACATGCAGAGAGGAGGAAAGAAAGGTTCTTGCAGAAACAAGAGAGATATTAGTGAAGCAAGACTCGTACTTTCAGATTTTCCTGTGCAGTAATCTGAGTTCAAATGGCACTGCTCTCAGCAAGTCGACAACAAGCACGTTAGAAGTGGTTTCTAAGTGTTTTCTACTTTAGTTTGCCCCAGTGAGAATGGTGCTATTTGAACTCAGGTGGCAACAAAATAACAGCAATGAGGCATCTGAAAATGTCTTTGTCTTCTTGCAGGAGAACTCTGCAGAGGTTAGTTCAGAGTGGGATGGTAATCCGAACCATCCAGAGAAGATGATGCTCAAATGGAAGGGTTACTCTGAAGGTTTAAGTGTAGGTGTGTCCACACTCGTACTTTAGACCTGGATCACAACGACAGCTTTGAACTTTGAAAGCCAAAGTTATTAGCTGAAATGGCTTTAAGCGTCTGTGTTTCCACAGGATATATAAGACTGTTGGTCTGGTATTTATGTTCACTTGAATGAAGGAGTTCAGCTCCAGCAATTACAGAGCTGTCAGAAAGTTTGAAACACTGTGATGCATGTTCTGTAGGTAAATCTTATGTTTCAGGGGTAACTAACAGGTTTCAAAAAGAGCTTTTATTGTACCAGTGGGTTTTCATGTTCTTTATGTCCATGTCAAATATGACAAGAAAAAAGGGTCATGCAGTCAGAGATGGGGACTACACCCAGATGCTACTTCAGCCAGAGGTGAAATATATATATTTTTAAATGTTAACATTAAATCTACAAAGGCTGACTTTATATACAGTACATAAGTTATTTGCACCCTTGTTAGGGTTGCCTTTCTAAATATATTTAAACCTACCAATGAGAAAATGTGTTGAAACAGTCCCTGCTGGCCACTGCACCATCAAGTGACAAAAGCCTATACCTTCCAAAAAGGAGGACCACACCACAAAGATTACTGTAAATGGATAAAAAGTTTTACTTCGTAAGGATTACATTTTCATATCTCACAGAATTAATTGAAACCAAGATTTATGAGGGAAGTGGAGAAACACTTAACCTTTATGGTAGCTCTTAGTAAATGGCTAAAAAAAGATCTTAGTTAGGCTGTTTTCTAACCTTTTAACACTCAACTTACTTTTAGGGATGGTCTGGCTAATTGAAAGGAATGAAATAGTTATTTATTTCAATTAATCCTGATACCCGTCTAATGAATTTGGACAAAGGTTTTCATAGATTTATTACAAAAATGGTGAAAAATTAAGTAGTCCTCCTGTATTCAAAGCAGCTGCCATTCATATAATTTGTTGTACCTGGATTATTTTTACAACAGTGCATTCTTTTTGAAAATGACTACAATGACCAAAAAGGTCTTTAAGTCTTCAACTGTTGCATAAAGTCAGAAGTGTAACATAATTGTGATTGGCCCCATTTGCAATATCTTCCCTTCGGGGTCTCGTCTCATCCCAAACAAAAATGCACGCACACAAGCAGGGGTTAAATTGGCCGGCACACAGGCTCTATTTGGGCAGCCCACCCAGGTGAATAAAGTCCGAATTCCATTTTTTTGTTCCAGAGGGCTGGTGGCCAGCGGCAGCACTGTGTCTAACCTGTGTAATGGCAGCAACAGAAAGTCTGCTGATCCAGCAGGGAGTCAGGGTGGTCCAGAATAAGACACCCTCCAAGGTTTGCACTCTAGGTAAGGCTTAAATACACTGGTGCCGAATGGAGTGCATCAAAACAGCTGCCCCTATTATTGAAGTGAAGTGCATCCCTACCATCCTGCAAACCAGCCTCTAATCGGCCCCATGGACAACAGCCGAAGTGCCAAATTATTTAACAATAAACTAACAGCCTGCCACGGAATTAAACCACCACAGCTGGTTTCTCCAAGGAGCAAAATAATCACCTTCATACATGGGATCCTGACAGCTTCTGGGCCCCAGTGCTCTGCACCTGTTGCACCAATGATGTTTACATCAGTGTATAAAGTACGTTTATTAAAAATTTGAAATGTTGGGCAGTAGAATATTAGTGGATTAACACACCTGAAACCATCCACCTGCCTGTTTTAAATAACAACTTTCTGCGAGTCCTGAACACCAAATTGTACTTTCAACTCACAACTAAGAATCATGTGCAGTGGAGTAATAGTCCCTTAACCACGTATTTAGTTCCCAAAATGTTCACGACCCCATCACATCGTCAAACTGCCATATTAATTCATGTATTGCATTCATTTGTACTCTATATTTAAGAGCATGGAGGGTGCTCCAAATGGATTACATAGAAAAATGATGTGCATAGCCATGATGCACAACTGTATTAAAAACTAAAATGAGGGACATCATCCATATTTAGTGTGATTGAGGCATTCAATCTCATTGGTTGTCGTTCACGCATTTTGCCACTTTTATGCAGCTTTTCTGGCATTTTATGAAGTAAGAAGTCACATTTTAGGTTGTGGTCTTTTGCTTTTGAATTCGTGGTATATTTGGTTTTCAGCTGATGGAAGACATTTTCTGTTCAGTAACATTTCTTTTATGACAGTCTGCGTCTCTCCCTGCCTCTCTGTGGCTCTATTTCAGTAGCAGCTCCTGTCACTTCAATTCACTTCAGGTCATTTCAGTTCTGCAGCTCCATATGTAGCCAAAGATGAATGAATCAATTTTACTTCACTCACAGTCTGTCTGTCTGTCTGAGTGTGTGTATACATATGGAAATATTTAGGCGAAGGGATGCAAGGGCCAATTTATTCTATACTCACACACATGCACGCACACGCACACACACACACACACACACACACACACACACACACACACACACACACACACACACACACACACACACACAGTATACTGCTGACAAATTTATGGAGAAACATAAACAAAAGCATGCTGATAATTAAACATGCAAATCTGTTCACAGACAAACATTAAAAATGCTAATGTAAATTATCACGCAGACATATGTATATAAAAACGTACACACACACACCCACCCACACACACACACACACACACACACACACACACACACACACTCTTCTTACCTTCTCTGTTGTTGTTTCGAAGACATCTGACTTTAGGCAGTTTGGTGAGGAGCTGGCAGTCACTTTCTGATAAAAAAAAACAAAACAAAAATTTAAATAAACATAATAATAATAATAATATAAAAGAATTGAATAGAATATTGTGTGCTGTGTAATATATGCTGATAATTTCTTTACTCTGGGGGGAAATTAGCTGCAGCAGGATGGCAATTCAAAGCTTTCAGTTTGACAACTCAGACATTTGTTTAGTTGCTGTTCAGCCGACTGTGTGCTCCCCGCTGAATTTTAGAGTTGAATTAATATATTATCTTAAATATAACTGTCTGCTGTAATACATGTTCAAAAAATACTCTGGTGGAAAAGTGTCAGAATGAAACGAAGAAAGGGAAAAGGGGAAATAACAGAATAGCTGAGATATGAGTCATATACAGAAGTGAAATTAATATTTAATACATGTTTTTAAACAACAATGGCTTTGGAAAATGTTGCCTGTTCTTACAACATGGAAATTAAATTTTCCAATTCCATTATTTCTGAAACTGAGGTAGTAATGAGAAAACAAAAGAGTTCTTGAAACCATTAACAACTGAGAATTAAAGTAACAAGAGATAAGTAAACCTGATTACCTGCAGATAACAGTTATTTTCTTAATTGATTAGCTAGATCAGCTCTATTACAATCGATATATTATTATCTGACAATTACACATACCAGAAAAAAAACTTATTATACATATTATATCAATTTTAGGATATAATGAGACTAGATATCGTCTAAGATTTTGATTGTAATATCTTAAGTTTTGTCTTTTCCTGGTCTTAAAGGCTGAATTACAGTAAAGTGATGTAATTTTCTGAGCTTACCAGACTGTTCTAGCTGTTCTATTATTTGCTTTTACAGGGTATATGCAGGAATCCTGAGGTTAATTTCAATACCTTTTTAAGACTTTTTTAAGACCTTCCAAAAAAACCTTAAGACCTTATTGCCACTTCAAGCTGTCGTTAGCAGCAACGCTTTTTTAACTTACTAAACAGTTGTAGTTTGCAATTAAATCTATGGAGCACAAACATACAACAGAACTCAGATAAGGTGAAAAGGAATAAAGCTTGAAAGAATAAATTAAACCAAAGGCAGGTTTATTAAAATTCACCTTAGGTCATAACAAGTAACACAGCTCTACAGCTCAACATCAGCTATTCAAGGCCAACTTGCTGAAAACAACAACCTTATGGCTAGCCCCTTACATATGGGATTTAGGGCTGACCCAAAAAATCTGAAGCTTCGAAGCTTCGTTCAATGGCATGGGATTCGATTGTGAAGAAAAAAAAATGGAATATTCAGCCTTTTTTTCTCCCGTTTTTTTTGGGGGGGACCTTGAACGCAACACTAATCATGCCGTCCGTTTACGGTTGTTATTATCCCCTTTAGCCATATGTAAACTCAAAGAAAGAGAAGCCACGTCTGTTAGGCATATAAGATTTCATGTCCCAGTTCCAGTTTGTGTTTTTAATTGATTGATTGTTTTTGGTTGGTTGACAAATAAAGGCCGGCCCCATTAGGCCGAGTAAAGAAGTCATCTGGTCTGATTGTTGCATTAATTGCCTAAAAAAGTTTCACAGTAAATCAGAAAACAGGAATATTATTATTGCCACAGGTTATTTGAAATGGACAAAGGTATTCTTTACTGGTGAGTTAAGGGAGAATAGCTATCATGTCATATCATATCATCACCTGGCTCTGTAGAGTGTACGTTATAGGGCTGACCCAAAAAATTCAAAGCTTCGAATATCATTGATTGCAGTATCAATATCAATATTCATATCAAGGTATTTTGTCAAAAACATTGTGATATTTGATTGTCTCAGTATCGCCCAGTCCTATGTGCAAACACGATCCATCCACCCATTTTCATCCGCTCATCTGGGGTCAGGTCGCGGGGGCAACAGGCCAAGCAAAGCACCCCAGAAGTCCCTCTCCCCAGCAATACTTTCCAGCTCCTCCTTAGAGTCCCCAAGGTGTTTCAAAACCAGATATGCAATCCCTCCAGCATGCCCTGGGTCTGTCCTGGGGCCTCCTACCAGTAAAATGGGCCTCCTACCAGTAAAATGTGCTCAGGCATCCTAATCAAAAGCCCGAACCACATCAACTGACCCCTTTCAACGCTGTACAAACACAATGCTTTTAATAAATTGCTAATTGATACTTTTACTTAGTGTTATACTCAATTCTATTAACATTTAATGATCATTGAGGCCACAGGGAGATAAACAGTGACCACAGAAGTCCAAGTGCTTATGACTCTTACTACTGCTGCTTCTGCTCTCTCTACGAATGTGATATGAAAAGAACAAATATAAGAAAAAAAATCTTTGGAAAAAAAACCCTCAGTCACACTGTCAAAGTTGCCCTGAATGACTGAAGACCTCCATCAGAGCCCTTTGACCCGGGGGGGACGCCTGGTCGCTCTCCCGTCCACTGAACTTCTCCCTTCAAGTGAGAAAGTGTGAGCTCTTTGTGAGAAAAGGCCAGAAAATACTTTGACCCAGACAGAAATCTTTTCACCCATTATATGGGTTAATTCTTTGAAAACATTGTTTTTTTTGACCTGGGATTCAAAAACTACAATTTTTCCCTCTAAAACTAAAAGTTCAGTTTGGGACACTCAATATCAAGGTTTCAACCATTTATTGCAATTACGTCCATTTTAATTTGGCAGCGTGGCCCATTGAAACACATTTAAAAATCATTTAAAACTGACAAGCAACTAAATGCTCAAACAGAAGGAGGAGGCTGGGGCATTAGAAAGTTATACTTCTGATAGCAGGCAGCAATGTAGCCACGAGGTTACCTTGTGCCGCAGCTGGATTCTTGTGATATCACAGGATCGTGAGAATTGCTGGATCACAAGATCTCTCAAAAATTGATTTTGTCAGGCAGCTACGGATGCGGCTTAGGTATGTATGATGACACGGGGAGGTGACTCCTTATTTGATACAACAATGTTGGCTCCTAAAGAGGTTAGCACCAATGCTGCAGTAGCATCAGTTATGTCAGACCTGGAGAGAATCTCCTCATTGAGTGAATGGCACTGAACAGTTTCTCGATAGAAAAAATGTTTTCGCTCTTCGCCCAACTGCCTCTTTCCAAACAGTTTCCAATGACAGCTTCTCTGATTCTGTATAGCAATCCATCTGGTATGTCAGGTTAGCAGCGAGGATGCAGAGCTCAGAGTTGTTGAGAGCAGTCTACAGAATGCTCAAGGGACGACTTTTTTGCTGTAGGGTAATCCTGAAGTTAGCATAGTTAGGTTCCCTTCTTTAAAGGCCTATGGGATTTTAAAATATGACAAAAAATAAGCTCTGAGGCAAATAAAGGTTCATGAAACATTTATGTGTTGTTTTGCAAGATATTATGATTTCTAAATTAATTACCAGAAGTAAAAAGCTAATGTTAGGCTATCAATAAACTTACGTTTGTACGACGATTTAACGTCGCCTCCACACAAGGCTGTAGAGTCGTGTTTGATATGATGACGTTCTGTAGTCTACTTGTTAGTAACCACCTTTTTTAAGGCACATAAAGCATTAAAATTCACAGTGGGATATTTCCTGATGTATTTTATGTCTTAGAAAAAACATGAAAATCTCTTAAAGGGGCAATAAGCGGAAATTCATCCTTTCTAGATTGAAGGAATTAAAATATCATTATGTGAAGAACTAGAGGTGTAATTTCATCTGGAGTATAGCATGACGTCACACACCCTCTCTCTGTGCTGATCTCCAGCCCCTTGTTTACAAGCCAGTCCGGATGTGCGTTCATGTACGTTCATGTGAATCGCTGCCTCCTCCCTCCTCTTGGAGCCCTTGGCCCTCCCTCCCTATAAAAGGCTATAGCCAGTGAGCAATGGCAGCACGTATTTTAGAAGCGAAATGGCGGAGAGCGCAACGAAACGTTCACCTGAAGACGACCAGGGTCCGACATTACCTCTAAAGAAACAACAGTCGGTGGCGAAGAAATTGTTGGATAAAGAAGGAGACAGAACCCGGATTAACATTGGCCTTGCATTTCCAAGGCGGAGAGCACTGCAAGAGCTAAAGGGGCCGTCAGGCTAAAACATCGCTCTCACTCACGGAGAGGAGTAGGAATGTTAGCGTTAGTTCCGGGTGTTAGCACTAGCCAGGATCCGACGATGGTAGCTGGCACCGGCTACTGGAGTAACTTAAAGTAATTAACAAATATATTACATTTATTACAGGCAGGGCAATACACTCTGGGGGCCCTAGGCATAAGGCACCTTGGAGGCTTGGAGAACTTTTTGGTCTACAGGCAGTGCACAACAGCAAACCTAGCGGTGAAACTATTTTGCCTTTTGCTCCTTTAAGATCGTGTTAGCCACAGACTTACTTCAGTAATCTTATCCACAACCCATTCAACCCACAGACTTTGACGAGAGAACTGTGAGTGGTAAAATGCTAACTCATTTCCAGGCTTTCGGACTCTTGAGGACAGAAAATGGATATTTGTGATTAAACAAAATGACACATGATGAAAAAATGACATCTATCTATCTATCTATCTATCTATCTATCTAGATGTATAGATATAGATAATAACTACTTAATGTAAACTTAACTGAAGATGAAGGTCAGTTTTTACTAAACACATAAGGAACATGCTGGGTGGTGTCAATAAACGGCTGCTTGAACTCATCTGATAGGACTGTAAGGGTCATGTTGTATGTCAGACAACAAAACGTTAGCAACCATTTAAATAAAATAACATTACATACATGCATACAGTTTTCATAGCAGCAATATTAATAATCATGATCAACAGTTTTTCTGCTCGAGGCAGAAACATTCTACAGCAGCGGGGAAAAAAGGATTCATGCTAGGTCAAATATCCTAAAATAAATCACTGCAAGAAATTAGGATTGTAGCCAAAGGCAGGATATAAACGTTATTAAATGACACACTGCTGTGTGGGAGGAAATGAAGTTCTTGAACAATTTTTGTTGCTCAGCCTTTGTACTCAGTTGTAGGGCGACATGTTTCAAGTCTGTATCATTTACACTGTTAATAATGTTGTTGCTCATTTGCACATATTCTATCTTTGGTTGTTTACTTGCATATATCAGTCTCCTGTGCTGATTGCATCTCTCCACTGCCTCCTCATCCGTCTTGATCATTTCTTCATAGTCTAAATCTGGCACTATTTAACCTTCATCGCTTGGATATTCACTTCTGTACATGTGCGCGCGGCACCATCTGTCCAGATTGGCTGTCAGGTCGACTCAGCAGGTGTCTTTGATAACAGGTTGTTGGGAAAGCTTTGGAGAATCGTCAGCGGGTAGCACTGAGCCGCCAGTATCAGAGTGCATGTTCTGCAAAGTTGAGTTTCCTTTACTGAAATAATTGGTGCTGAAGTTTTTGTTGCATTCTCTGATGTTTCCTTGAAAAAATTTTAACTGTATCTTAAAGTTACTGTGAGAGGGATGAATACACTTGAAACATCTGAGCAACCCTGAATAAACTATGTGTCGCTGAAGTTAGATAAAGTTCCAGAAACAAATAAAACCTTATAATCAGGTATTTGGTTTCACTGCTCCAGACGCTGCTGTTTGGCTGTACTACTATACACTGTCATTGACTTTTCCGTTGCGTGTTTTTCTTATCACTGCTGTACTCCTTTGCCATAAAAAGCAAAGTGCAGGCATCTTGTTTTTGATAGTATCAAGGTCAGCTCAGCAGATATGGAGAACTTATTTTCTGGCAAGAGTGGAAAGAAAATTGGAAACTACAGCAGATCAGAACAGTTTCTGTGACTTCTCCTCTTGTCCAAGTGTTCAAGGCTTTTACTGTCTATGAAGAAAAAACCTTTAATTGACTGTCTCTGTTCATCAGTGATAGAATGTTACTCACTACATTCACTCAAATACTGTATTTAAATTCAATTTAGAGGCACACCCACTTAACTCCACTTGTTATATATTGGTTTTAGTAACTTCTGACTTCCCTTATCTTGTCTGTGGCACTCAGCCCCAAGCTCATTGGTTCCTACTGAATATGTATATAAAGTTAAATGGTTTTAGGTCCAGTAACTTTCTAGTTAAGTTACTCAAACAGGAGGAAATAGAGCATTCGTTGGGGGCTATTTCCAGCAGTGATTTCACTGAAATTTGGTGCTCTGGTGAGTATTTGGGGCAGCCGGATGGTGCATGTGGGACTGAGTCAAAATAAACTACAATGTGTGTGTCCATGCTAATGAAGGAACATGTCACCCAGTGCAACAGTGTGGCTCATTGATGTGTTTTTAATAGTTTTATGACAACAATTGAGCTCTATAGCGCAGAGGAAAAAGATATATCAGGGTCTGATACACACAATACTTCTTAGTAGGCACTGTTGATTTTGGCCGATGACTGTACATAAGGATGGACAACGTGTCTCCCACTGTAAAAAAAAAATTAAAGCCAAAATATCCCGAATATGGTCACGGTTATCTTGCCCTGGGGATGTCTTTTGGACCTAGAGTCTGCACAGTAGTGATCACCGCACACACAGCTGTCAATCGTGATGTCACACCAGCATCAGCAAAACAAACACTTGAACATAAATAGCATGTTGGAAACTACCTAAAATGACAGAAATAACTTTGGCAAAAATGTATCAATGTTTTAGTTTGGCCCACGTCTCATCCACTAACATGTAGGGGCGGAGTTTATGACCTATACTGCAGCCACCAGGGGGCAATTGAGATGTTTTGGCTTCAATCTGGGGATGCTGTCATGTCATAAACCTTATCTACAGTCTATGGTTTTTGTCTTTTAATGAGATTTGCCAGGCAATCACAAAAAAAAAATGATTTGTTGACAGAAAAAACCCCCACTATCTAATCTAAAAAGAATTTAATGTTCAATCTTAACTTCTTTTTTGGGGGGGGGGGGGTCTATTTGGTCCATTTCACCTTGAATTTGTGTCTCTTTGGAGACAGAGAAGACACAGCTGCAGGAGAGACAGTGTTCACAAACAGCTTGTCAGTGTCTTTGACCCAGAATGGAGGTCTCTTTTCATCTTCATTGTATTCCTGAAACTGTGGACCCAGCTGCCGTGGACACATTCCTCCCTCTGACCTGTTATGTAGGTCTCATCTCTGTTATCTCTGACCTGGAAGAGACCTGGAATGTGTGTGTTTATATATGAGTGTAAATGTGTATGTGTGCCCAGCCGCAGCTCACCGTCGTCACTGAAGTCGTCCACCAGAATAATCTCGTGGATGAGATGAACTGGAGTTCTGTTCAAAACGCTGGAGAGACAAAAGAAAATATTAGTCTCACATATGCATAAACACGAGTATACAGTCAAGAAAAAAGGGATGTGCAATATACTGAAAGCTGACACGTAAATGCCAACAACACACACACAAACACATGCGTGCGCGCGCACACACACACACACACACACACACACACACACACACACACACAAACTCAGGTGCTCATGAATTCATTATGTACACACTGCACGCCATATGAAACAACATATTGAAAATGTCAGCCCAAATTCCTGTTATGAAAATGTATGACGTGTCGCCTCTAAGAAACTATTTCATTAAAGAGGAAGATTGAAACATAAAAAATTCATAACTTTTACTGGAGGAAAATAAGAAAACGTGTTTTGTCCTGGGTGTTCTGCTCTATTTTATTTCATTATTTCTGCTATTCAATAACCTCTGTGTTCATCATCCCCTCGGGATAAGGCTGAGGACGCGAGAAGGAGGAGGGAGGAAGTGAGGGTTGGAGGAAGGAGAGAGGTAGGGAGGATGGAGGAAAGATAGGTAGAGAAAGGGGCAAGACAATAGACAGGAGGGGGGGAAGGATGAAGGCAGATGGAGAAAGAGACAGAGGAGGAATGACTGGAAGGAGTGTTGGAGGAAAGACAGACAGATGAGAGGAAGAGGACATCGAAGGGAAGCGGGAAGAAAGGGAGGAGAGAAAGTGGAGTAGAGGAAAACAAAGAAAGAGAAAAAACAGAAAGGAACGAAGCAAAAATATGGAAATGAGAGGAGTAACGCAAAAGAGAACAAATGACAGGGAGGGGAGAAAGAAGGAGGAGAAGGAGAGGTGGCAGGATAAAAAGAAGGGAAGAGGATAAGATGGATGCCAGGGATAATTGGACACAAAGGATGGAGACTGGGATGGAAGAGGAGACTATGGTAAAAAGTGAATGAGTGAGAAGGGGGAGACAAAGATGAAATGAGATGGATGGAAGCAGAGATGGAGGCAAGAAAGAATTAGTAAGAGTAAGAAAAAGAAGGGTGGAGAAAAGGGGAAGAAAACTACCATGTGTTATACTGTGGCATTATTTATTGGTGGATGTATGATGTTTCAGAGTACCTTCTCAACATATGGCTAGCAGCTCATTTACACTTCTTTTTTCCTACTTTCTGATGATAAATGTGCGCTGTCTCCTTCAAATGCACTAATAAAATGCAACAAAATGTAAAAAACATGGAGAATACATGAACAAAGGCACAAGGGATCAGTGTACAAAGTTGAAATCTAGGAGAGAGAGAGGAAAAAGAAAGGAGGAAAGGTGGGAGTGAGGACAGACCATTGGTTGATTGAGACAGATCAAGGGAAGGAAATGTAAGCGGAGAAGGATGGATGGAATTTGGGAGAGGTGGAAGTGAAGAAGGAAGCGAGGGAGGGATGGAAGGAGTTGAAGCTGATAATGCAGAAGGAGGGGATGTGGAGCAAAGCTATGAGTCTCTGAGGCACCGGACCCCATCAGGAGAAGTGATGGATGCAGGGAGGGGGAGGAGGGGGAGGGGGAGGTGGAGCGAGATGAAAGAGTGAGGGATGATAAAAGAAGAGAGAGAGAGAGAGAGAGAGAGAGAGAGAGAGAGAGAGAGAGAGAGAGAGAGATGGCAGGCTAGTAAGGGAGACAAATAACCCTGATTGTAACTCTCCCTTGCTCTGTGTGGAGTCGAGGGCCGATCAGGAGAGGTGGATGAACTGGATTGATGGATGAGATGGAGGGAAGAAGAGAGGGCAGGAGGAGGAGGAGAAAAGGTTTAGGGCAAGCAAATAAGAAAAGAGGGCGGAGCCAAGACAGAGGAAGGGATAAAGATGGACAATTGAGGTGATCAAGTAGAAAGATAATAGTGTGTTATTGTCATTACATCACATTAAATCCTCCACTGAATCTATCTATCTATCTATCTATCTATCTATCTATCTATCTATCTATCTATCTATCTATCTATCTATCTGTTGGTCCGTCTGTCTATCGATCTATCTGTATTACAGTGGGGCAGAAAGACATGGATGGACACGTTCTCCTTTCATTCTTTTACTTTCTCTCTCCACCTCCTCTTCTACCTTTCACCACCTTCTCTCTCTCTCTCTCTCTCTCTCTCTCTCTCTGTCTCACACACACACACACACACACACGGGCTCCCATTCTCTGGTTCACAGGCCACTAGCTATGAGGCTTAACCTCCCCTCAGGCGTGCTGAGGGAGAAGCTATCTGCAGCTCACAGAAAATATTATCACCGCTGACAATACCGCAGTCGGCTGCCACAGAATAGCAGCTCTGTATCTGCGCCGCTCATTTCCAACAGCCGTATATCAATTTTAGGGGGGGAATTTTTTGAAAAATTTTCATTACCTACAGCTGCCATTTGGAGAGCGCTTTCATCCAAAGCGCCTTAAGAGCGTGCATTTTTAGAGCTGCGTGTGTGTGTGGGCCCCGATGGGAATTGAACCCCACTCTCTGGCAGCCACAGCGCTGATGCTAAATGGGTGCTGCTGTACGACTGCCAGGGTGAGGGGTTCAATTCCCTCGAGAGCCGCCCATGCACGGCACTAGACAGTAGAGTGGGGCAATTTGGATGAAAGCGATAAAAGCGGATGCCAAAATAGTCCTTGAAAGACCAGAACCAAAACAACAGAGGTAATGTTACACCCTCCTTTTGGCCATATTGCTCTTTGGTAGCAGCGAGGAGCAGTGGCTGTATCATCAAATGGTCAACTACTATCTCATCAGAATGAAACAGTCATAGAGTATTTCTTTCTGT
Source organism: Epinephelus awoara (assembly GCA_035609425.1). Lineage (NCBI taxonomy): Eukaryota > Metazoa > Chordata > Actinopteri > Perciformes > Serranidae > Epinephelus > Epinephelus awoara. The sequence continues at coordinate 13,049,275 of CM069305.1, forward strand.
TTGAATAATATCTGATATGTTTGATTGATTTTGTGTCTTGTCATTTGGCTAACGCTGGCAACCTGTCTATTGTGCGCCCAACTTCTTGCCAAGTGCATGCTGGGACAGGATCCAGCCCCCACACAAGCCCGAACAGGGTAAACTGTTTCGAGAATGGACAGATGGATAGATTGTCAATTAGCTTGCTAACTATAGCATAAGGCTTGCTAAATGTGAAACAGGTGTGGACAGAACTCAAGTAGCAGATTTTATCATTTGCAGACACTCGACTAGGGTTAGAACTGTAGGCTGACGTCAAAGTCAGAAGCAGTTTTTATGTGACTTTGAATGAGGGATTGTAACTATGTGGCAAAGTAAGCCAGAAGTGTCTGCAGCGTCTAAGAAAGATGGAGAAGAAAGAGAAACATGAGATACTGTGAGATGAGAGCTTGGCATGAAAAGATGATGTCTTCCACTACATGTTTCATCACTACTGCTTTCATTTCTTTTATCTTAAGTTGTAACCCAAGTGGCACCTGTTATTTTGTTTCACAAGTAACTGTACTATGATTTTTTATTACATTTTTTAACAACAGTAGCAGCACGGCTCCATGGATGGCAGCGTCAGTGGTTCTACCACTTTTGTCCAGACAGAACAACTCAAAAACTTTGGATGGATTGTCATGACATTTCATACAGATATCCATAGTGCCCAGAGGATGAAGCCTAATGACTTTGGCAATCCCTTCACTTTTCCTGTAGAGACACAAGGAGGTCAAAGCTTTCACTTATCCAGTGAAATATCCAAGTGGCTGCCTCTGGGGCTTGAATGTGAAGCCAATGTGGGAGTGCCAAAAACTGTGAAGCACTTGAGGCTGGCTCCCAAAGTGAATCAATCCCCATAGACCCCTATGTTAAAAGGCCCAACTTTGCAGCAGAAATAAACATATTTACAGCCTGGTACAAAAAATTTCCATATAACTCACCCATATAAATGTTATTAAGGCTTAAAGTTATGCATAATTAAGAGCATGGCCACTCTGAGTGACAAACGGGTGCAGTCTGTTGATAAATTGCTACCACTGTGACATCATTGGTCAGGTATCGCAACCATGGTGAAAGTCGTACTACAAGACACTCTAAGGAGTGAGATATACAATATTTTCGGTAAGTACATTAAAAATAAATAAATAAGTTTTAAGCTTGTTTTTCGTGTGCAAAAAAAAACATGTTAATGCTATAAATGCAGTGTGCTAACCAAGCCAGCAGCTAGCATTAGGGCTATCTCCACCCTCTTATCCAAATATGCTCACTTCTGCCTTCAAAATGCCAAATGTCTATGGAAATATCTCAAGATCTATACAGGTTTGATTGCCATTAAATTAGCTTTTTTCACTGAGCCCCATAAACAGGTCAAACTTAAATTTGTCCAGTACTTTGCTATATGACCAAAATACCTGCAAAAACAAATACCATTTGCTGTAATTCAATCTAGCTTGGAAATGATGAGATAAGGCTGTTTACTTTGAGTCCAAAAGTGGCAAGTACAAAGTAACTACATCCAAATTCCTATTCCTGCTTCTTCTTTACAGTCAATAAATTAACTTAAATGTATAATTGTCCTTTTAGCTCATTTCCCATGTTAATGAAATAGTAACTTATTAATAACCCATACATTAAACAAGCTCTAATTAAAATAAGTCAACACCATTAACTAATGACATCTTATGTTGAAAAATGATGAAAGGCAGATTATACCTTATAAAGACTGGAAGTCAGAAGTTTGACTTGGTCTCAAGACTTAAAGGACAACTTCGGTATTTTTCAACCTGGGCCCTATTTCCCCATGTGTATGTGTGCGTATGATTCATGGGTACAACTCGTTCTAAAATTAGTTCAGTATTGAGGGAGGCGGATGCAACCGGGATACCGCGAAACGAGCTAAAATGGTAACGGGGCAAATGCATCCCGTGCTTCCCGTTAAAAGTGCTTTTATTCGCCACTGATCGGTTCAGATAGCCAGTGCTATGAGTGCTATGAGTGTCAGTTGTCAGCTGTCAGTCAGTGTTGGAGCAGAGAGGGGGAGGGCTGCCCCGCTAGGTATTGTAAGTGAGTATGTGTGTATGAAGTGTGTGTGTTATGCTAGAAGAGTCAGAGGACTAGACTGTGGCTAGTTGTGCTACAAATGGATGCTAACCCTCCTGTCTAGACACTGTGCCTTGCAGACCATCGGGTCTGCATTAATCACTTCTCCCAAGATGACTACTGCCAGCCGAAGAAGTGAAGACATCCAATCCCGAAACACCTCTTCCTCAAGAAAACGGCTGTCCCACGAGTAGAGAGAGCTACAGACACAGTGGAGCAAAGCTTGTGACATCACACAGCCCAGAGGTAAGGCAAACGCTTAGTATGCTATTTACAGAGATAGCACTGGCGATCTGAACCGGTCAGTGGCGAAAAAAGCACTTTTAATGCGCAAACTTATACGGGACGTGTAAGGTTGGTCGAGCGGTGAAGGCAAAAGGAAGAGGACTTTAAACTGTTCAACAGTCCAATTTTTTTATTCCCCTTTTTTTCAGCAGTGGGTTAGGTGCAGCAATATGTACAGTGCAGATCAGCTGGCCAAAACTGAAGAAAAACTAAAACAAAAATCAACTCTGCCCCGGGCTATGCCCCCTTTAAGTTTGGGCCCCTGGCAGTAACAGCCGCTGTGGCCGGCTTGCTAGACAGATCTCAGAGACTCGAGAGAAGCTTCCAACTCCTGCATATATAGACAGTAGCTCCTCCTACACATGGGAAATACAATTAATAAATCAATCAACAATCAGCAGTGATTAATTCATGCTCTTTAGACTACTTCTATAAGCCAACAGTGAAAAACATTGCTACACACTCCAAAAGAATAAAAATGTTCCTAAACTGCTCAAAATCAACACTTGTACAAATATCTCTCCAAAACTCCCCCTCATCCATACTACACTTGGCACATTCCCCCGGGAACTTGACTATAAAAGGAATCCAAATGGGCAGGGTCTGGTTTGGCAGTTCCTGAGTCCAAACCAGAGGTTGGCCAAGTGCAGTCTAGAGGAGAGGTGAGACACACAAAAGAATTAGTCAAATAAAGAGATTAAAAAAACACAATACTGTCAGACTTTTCTTCCTGACTTCATGTAAATGTGCCTGTGACACTGAAGCACCAAAACAACTACAGACCTACAACTACCAGGTTTCAACGTTAACTGTGCTAATTACCAACTCCAAACACCTGCTGGCTAGATGGTGTGTGTCAAAGTGCCTGGAGGTGGACAAGCATTGTGTGTGTTTGTCTTTTACCATTAGAGGTCACGGGGCATCCCTGTGACAGGACGGGATAGCTCGTTTCGCGGCTCTGGCTGCATCCGCCTCCCTCAATACTGAACCAATTTTAGAGTGAGTTTTACCTATGAATCATATGCACACATACACATGGGGAAATAGGGCCCAGGCTGAAAAATACCAAAGTTGTCCTTTAACTCACTGATGACTTGTAAATGGATGGCATGGTCCCACTTATGAAAGTATCACTGGAATGTAGTGAAGATATACATACTAGCAAACAACTCGTAACTATCAGTCTGTTTTTTTATGTTAACAGCTGATTTGCTTAATTAGCTTGCTAGCAACTGTAGCAAATAGCCAATATTAACAGTTTCCTCAGGCCTCAACAACCACTCAGACAACACCAGCTCCAGTTGTTAAACCATTTATTTCACCTTTGATTGTGCATCGACAACTCTCTGCTGGTCTTCCACTAAGGCAGTGGCTTTTGCTGAACATGTGATGCAGGTACAAAATCTCTATTACAGGTTTCAGATTGTCTTGCCACTCTGCTGCCCAGGATTTATGGATTTATTTACACCTGAGAAGTGATGCTTTCAACTGTCGTGAGCAAGATATCTTCTGCTCTGTTGGTTGCTGTAAAACACATCGCCACTCCCTCCTTTATGTGTATGTGGTGTTTTGTTTTACTTTTGATTGTAAATCAGCTGCAGAATTGTTTTTCACTAACACCACTCTCTACAGGTGAGGAGTCAAATTAGTTTCCACTGTTCATGCAGTATTTGCTCGGGGCACAATTTCTTTCTTTTTTTATCCTCTCTAAAGCTTTCTCCCTTTCCATATTTCTCAATTTCGTACCTCAGCTTGCCCCCCCCCCCCCCCTTTCTTCCTCTCTCTCTCTGCCTGATTGGTTAGCTGACAGCCAGTTCTTCTATCCTGCACCTTGCTGGAGTAATTCATCACTCTTTTCTCACCACCTCTGCATCCACCGCTCTTCCCATTCATCTGCATCCCACCATCTCTCTGTGACCAATTTAAATATCAAGACCTCTGACAGCTATGCAAGAATTCTACTGCAAAAATTAAATGTCCACTTTTTGGAAGAAAAAAAAAACCCTATTTATTGTTAAATGGTTCTCAGGGGGTTATGATTGTTAAAAAAAGGTGAGACATCTTGCTTGTTAAATCTTTCTTGCTTTGACAGAAAGCGTTTCCCAGCAGATCTGCAGAAACTGTTCTTGAAAAGAAATCCTGATTCAGCCACTCAATAAGTTCTGTCGAACCACCAGTGATGCATTATGTTATAGATCTGCAGCCAGTAAATACTGTCTCATCACTGCTGATCTACAGTGCTGTGCATCTACATTTATCAGTCCCAGTCCAGAGTTAAATGGTTAGTTTGTCCATGTTAAATACAGTCTTGTCGCTGCTAATAAACAATGATTTATATCTATATTCACTAATTGCTGTCTGATGATGTTTATTTAGTGGGTGCTGTATGTATGAGCTCATTAGAGATAATCTAATGCCTCTGACAAGCACCGAAAGGTACCTAGATAGAGTATGTAATGCTACACATCAGCATCCTGTAAACACTGTCAAATTTTGTCTTAACACAAGTGAAGCTGGATGCTAAATGTATTTATTTGGTAAATGCTAAGGTGACTACACATGTTTTTGTGGACTGCATCCCATTGGCCAAAATCTGTCAAGAATCAGTATAAATAAATGTTTTAGTATCCAATATGTTTGCTGCAATGGTGTGCATAAAAGGGGTAAAGGTTGAGATAGAAATGAGGAGGAGCAGGGTACAACAGAGAAGCACTGAATCCAATATAAAACAGTGAAACTTGCAGCAGAAAGCAAAAGCTATAAATCTACCTAATGACCTCCTCCTAATAAATCCTGAGTGATCAGTTGAAGAGGAAGTGATCCGGACTCTTTACTGTGCGTTTTTAGGACCACTGAATCAGAAAGTGCTGAGCTGGTGCTGATCTAGAGCTCTCCCTCTCTCTTTTTTTTTCCCATGATGCTCTTGTGGAACCTCTGCAGCTCAGGAAGCTGTCTCTCTCTCTCTCTCTCTCTCTCTCTCTCTCTCTCTCTCTCTCTCTCTCTCTCTCTCTCTCTCTCTCACACACACACACACACACACACACACACACACACACACACACACACACTGAAATATGAAGAACCAAAACAAACTAAACCGATTAAAACCAAACATGTCGTCAAAGGCTCCAGATCTCTTTTCTCTCCTTCTCCGTCTGCTTATCTCTCGCCCAGCGGAGACGGAGAAGATGAGATCAATTTTCGGATCAGAGCTTGATTAAATATCGACAAGGCCCAGCTCCCCCTCAGAAAGCAACTCTTTGATCATGAGATGAAAAGCTTTCAAAGTGCCCATCATTGTCTCAGAAATCAAACTTATTAGTTTCGGCCTGCATATCGCCGAGCCCCAAAGGGCACAAAAACTCCAGAATTATACCCTTTTATAATGTAATTGTAGGCAATACGCTTTCAGTGTTTTCAGAGTCCCCGGAGCAAAGCATGATTGCAGATACTAAAAAGAAACCTTATCTAGCTATTATCTTTTTATTCAAGGTTTTTTTTTCTCTCTGCTTGAAATCTGACGCTTGAAATTAGATTGCAATTTTTTGCTGTCTTTGACTAAATATCTTTAGAAGCCTCTAAGAAAAAGTTTTATGACATTGAATATCCTTTGTAAACTTTTTGGCTGTGATCCGAACACAATTGGAGAATAAGCAGATTGATATTTTCAAAAGTATTCACCCATAAAGAGTGATGATGAAAGTTTTTTCTCAGCTCAGTACTTCACTTCACTTCACATTATCATAGCTTCACATACTCACATTAAGGAGCGACAAACATTCTCTGATGTTGGTTGTGCAAGTTAAATGCTGCTATGAGAACAGTAACATTGGTAGTATATAACACCTTTCTCAAGTTTGTGTCAGCCCTTCTTTCCTTTCTTTGAATAACATTAGTTTCTGATGAATTTATATGCTTGTGAGAATCTACAACATGAAAGATGTTTGAATTGGATTTCTTGTAAGTCAGAGCATCTATTTTCACAGTGCCACGCAATTTTGTTCTGATGGCCCAAAATTACAAAGCACCGTCAGTCTCAAAAAGTCATTTCCAGTCCATTGGATGGAAAGTCTATAGCCTGTTATCCCAAAAACAAACGGCCATTGCTCTGAAGTCCTGTTTCTCTGAAAATACACACTCCCTGCAGTTAGTTTCAATGTCCACTCAGCATCTGAGCCACCGATCTCGCGTGTTTTTACTGATCCTTCGAGGCGTTTCAGCTGTTGAACCCAAGTGTTTCTTTTATCAAATGTCCCTGCTTTTCCAGCAGCTTTATTGCCAAAAATTTGAATGTTTTAAGCCAAAAACACAATCTTTTCCTAACCATAACCAAGTGGTTTTTGTGCCTAAACCTGATTTCACCACAGTGTTGTTGAGAAACGTCAAGTTTCAACGTTTTTGCCACAAAATGTAAGTGCAAATGTAAGGTATCCATTGTCTACAGAAACATACAATGTGGCCTTTTTTTCTGGTGATTGTCCAACCGCAAAGTGTGTACTTTTGGAGAAAAAGGACTTCGTTTTTAGTCCACCACATTTTTCGGACTAACATAGCTTTGGAATTTGGGCCGTCGAAACAATGGGTAGTTCCTATTTTTTTCTACATGCCACAGAGCAGTCTTAAAAATGGTCCTTGCCCAAAACTGCAGCACCACAAGACAATAATATAACTTAAATAAAAAATAAAGGTTAAAATTGTTCACTATGATAGATTACATATCTTAGATCATTTTCAAGTCTCTGTAAGTTTTATCTTGTAGTGCACTGCAATAAACTGAAACCACTGGTGGAAAATCAATCTAAAAATTGATGGTTTACTTTGGCCCAGCAGTAATGTAAATTATACACAATTTGCAGTTAATGGGCCAAAACCTGCAAAACCACATGATGGTCCATTAAATGCCCTTAAGGAGGCATTAACACTTCCAAGTCCAGTCAAGTAACTCTAACTCTGACCTCTCTGTGGAGTCATCAAGTATAAAGGGACTTTCAGAACCAGTGAGTTCACTGTCTCTTAATGTAAGAAGAGGAAACACTGTCTCAGATTCTTACAAGCAACATTTTTGATAACTTTGTTTCCATATAAAGCAAACATCTTTATCAAAAAAACTGTTGGATGTGCAGCTTTTGAACATTTCAAAACTCAACAAAACAAACAAGTTGCTCCACTCTTACGGGACCTTTACTCATTACATAACCATTTCTGTCGGCTGCTGTATTTGTGTGATCCACTGACTCATGGAAAAACTGTAAATGTCAAGTGATCTCTTGTAGCACTGTTAACTTTTTGTCATTAACTTTTACCAAAGTACTTTAGTCTGCGTGTGGAGACATCAGGTAGCACTCGATTCTAAAAGTGGACACTTTCTGTAAACCCACTGCTCCTTAACTCTGAAGTAAAACAGGAAATGAAAGCTTGGAAAAGTAAAATATATAGATAAAAATCTAAAACGTTCAAAAGCTGAGAGCTAAACCAATCAGTTCCACACTGTCCAAATGCTGAATAGCATCTGAAACCAACTCCCCACACCTTTTCAGTGTGAGACCTTTTTGGTGCTTCAGTTGGAGCGACTTCTGTTGCCTCTCTTATGCACAACTGAGAGCAACAACATAAATGCAGGGAGCGACTGTCCAAAAGTTAGCACCATTATGACTATTTGTACAAGTAATTACATTACCTTTCTCTATGAGGCCAGGCCTTTCAATGAGTGTTGCCATTTACAACAGCTAAAAATGATTAGCCCTCAGAGTGTGCTACACAATGAGGTTGAATGACATTTTGTATAAACTCGTTTTTTAGTTTCAACAGGGTTCCTAC